>PVJO010013767.1:6871-50696 GCA_004026905.1 Hystrix cristata | reverse complement strand
TTTTTAGGGACAGGAGACGCTTGCCACAGATGTTCCTAAGAGGAAGCTGTATGTTCCTGAGCCCCTCTGACCCGCAGGTTCTGATCCTGTCACATTAGTCCTCAGCTCCCACAGATGCCATCTCCCACCATGTTCTCAGGCTCCTAATCTCACAGAGTGAATTCCAGTAATTTCTGTGGCAGCAAGGAAACAGTGGCACAAGCCCAGTGTCAGGGTAATGGAAGATGTTTAATGGGCAGGCAGATCTTGAAACTAGGCAGACTGGATTGAAGGAGTAATTGAAAGAAATTGCTGGAAAAAGCAAAAGATAAAAACATGTCATATTGATGAGTAAAGTAATTCGATATGTGTGAGGGCAATAAGTCCTACAATCTGATTTTATTGTTAATATTTGCATTATTTTAATTTTGTATCCAATATCACATTTAAATTATTGATTTATAAAACATGTAATTTATAAAACATGTAATATTGATTGAATGCATGAGTCATTCCTAAAAATTCCTCCATTTAAACCAAAGAAAGTAAATTCAGGCAACATTATTAAACAGAAGAAATCAGGGTGGTCTGAAGGTCTATTATTCATTCTCTTTTCTATTATTTTATTATTCCACTTTCTTTTTATATTTACATTTAGAAAATAGGATCAGGCAAATGTGAAGCAATTGCCACATATAGAGTATGATTACAATGTAGCTAGAATCAATGAATTAAATAGATTTATCCAATTGAACACAGCACATTGATTTCATGATTGCAAAAATTAGTCACATAAACAAGTCCCTGTCCTATTTTGGAAAATTATTCAGAAATGATCACCAATACCTAACTTCCTTGGGATGTGACAAAATGCTTACAATATTCTCAAAGTATTTTTAGTTTAGTAATATTGAAATTTTTAAAAATGATTAACTGTACAATGAGCAATATTAATTACTTGGATAGTTTATGTATTTTCAACCAGTGTTCTTGAGGTATTAGAAAGTGTTTAGAAATTCTTTCTCTACAACCTCAGTATTGTCAATCTGTTAATACATACAGGGAGAAAAACTATCGATAGATAAAAATATTCATAACATATTTCTTTTTCAAAGTGTTTTACAAAATATTGTGGGGGTGACAGGAAAGTTCAAAACACCTTCATGATCTAGGACATTATTTTGAGCTTTGGGCTTATGTGGATGTTTGAATGTGTGTATGTTTCAGTGTACCAGTTTAAGGCAACCAAAATAATAGATAAAGATCATTAGATAACTTTGTAGACTGGAAGGACTAAGGTTAAAACAAGACTTCACCTGCAGCACCTCGTTGGGGCAGACCCTGAGGATACACTGCTGCGGACACTGGCCCATCCTGTGCTGGGCTGGCCACCTGCAGCAGAAGGCAGAGCAAACGGAATACTGGAGTTGGCCACAGTGAGGTGAACTCAAATACTACTCATGTAATGAATAGCTGTGGTGTGTGGCTGACTTTTTTTTTAGGAGTTGGCTTGTTTCTGTTGTCTTACTTAGCATTCCCTTTTATAGCGTTCTTGTCACTTGTACTTTAACAAATTTTATACATAATCCAGGGATATATGTATCTTTGCATGCAGTTAAATGGACAGCTGTTGAAACTCCTGACCAGGGTTAAAGCAAGGTTCCTAACTCATTGGGAAGAAGTGGACTATGGAGTACAGTGTACATCTCCCTGGATGTTTCCCACAATTTCTCCAATAATTCTGTATTTTCTGGCAAGTTCCTATATAAAGTATGATTCTATTTTCTTCATCCTAAACACACCTTCTCTCCTGAGTATGCTTATTCCCCAAATGCCACAACTATATGGTGTTCAGAACTTTGGGATTAATAAATATTGAAATATTTTATTTTTTTAAATTTTATTTTAATGGTATATTTCAGATGTACATAGTGATAACAGTCATCATAGGGGATTTATACCTGTACATGATATATCTTGTTGCTTCTTTTATTCCCATTCCCCTCCCCTCCCTTCACCCCCTCCTCCCCCCTTATTTACAAAAGATTTGTTTCCATTTTTTCCTTCCATTTCTTATTTTTCTTGTCCCTCTGTTCCTTTCCCCCTTCCTCTCCCTTGTTCCCTTTCCCATTTGAATATTTTCTTCCCTTTCCCAATATAATACATTTTAGTCTTTATTTGCACTTTTCAGTTTCTCACACCAAAGAAACAATGTGGTATTTAAACAGGTGTGTCCGATTTATTTCACTTAAGAGTATGATCTCAAGATGCATCCATTTACCTAGAAATATCTCGAGATTATCATTCTTTATGGCAGAGTAATACTCCATTGTATTAAAAAAAAAAACCACATTTTCTTTATCCATTCCGCAGTTGATGGGTATTTGGGCTGTTTCCAGGATTTAGCTATTACAAACTGTGCCACTATAAACATGGGTGTGTATGTATCCCTGTGGTTTGATGCTTTTAATTTTGGGGGGAAGATACCAAGAAGGGGAATAGCTGGGTCAAATGGAACCTCTAGTCCTAGTTTCCTGAGAAATCTCCACACTAATTTCCAGAGCAGTTGCACCAGTCTACACTCCCACCAACAGTGGAGAAGGGTTCCTTTTTCTCCACAGCCCCTGCAGCATTTGTTATTGGCTGATTTGTTGATAATAGCCATTCTTTGTGGAGTGAGGTGGAATCTCAGGGTTGTTTTAATTTGCATCTCTCGAATGACCAGTGATGTCAAACACTTTTTCATGTTTATTTGGTGCTTCTACTTTTTCATCTGAGAAGTGTCTATTCATTTCAGTTACCCACTTTTGGACTGGATATTTAAATTTAGGGAATCTGATTTTTTTGAGTTCTTTACATACTCGAGATGTTAGTCCTTTGTCGGAGGAATAGCTGGCAAAAATTTTTTCCCACTCTGTGAGTTGTCCCTTCGCTCTATTGGTGGTTTCTTTTGCTGTGCAAAAGCTTTTTAATAAAATTAGATCCCAGTTGTTGATTCTCTATGACATTTCCTGGGCAATTGGGGATTTGTTCATAAAGTCCTTGCCTATACCTATTTCTTCAAGAGTTCTACCTATTCTATCTTCCAACAGATTTAGTGTTTCTGTTTTGAAACACTAAATTTTTAATATTTTCTGTTGGAAAATAAATACTGAAATATTTTAAACCTGAACAAAAACATAAAAGCTACTGAGTTTCCTGTAAGGAAGGAGTAGTTACTAAACTGCACTTTTTTCTGTGATACTGTGAGATACTAGGTACTGCATTTGTATTGAAGGACCAATGGCTGCTTCTTCCTACACTATCTTGAAGCACAGGATTCCTCTGAGAGATGCCTCTGTTAAATGAATCTAGTGTATTTCTGAAGGGAGGCTTTATTGGCAGCTTGGGAAGACCTTGGGCACTGTCCAATTAAAGGCAGTATTGGACAGTGAGAGTGCAGAGATAAACCCAAGGAAATATGAGATCTGCAAGAAACTAGGACTAGCTTAACTCATAAAGAATGGACATCATGTTAGGAAAAGCAAATTTCTAATCAATCGCAGGCAGTTTAAGCAGGCTTATGTGTAGACCATAATCATCTCCAAACACATTCACTGTGGACTGCTTTTATTACTATGTGTGTTCCTCTTATATAAGAGGATTTATTCCCTCTTGTTTCTATAAGCCAGATGCTGCCTTATGAGTGTGCTCTTTTGGTTTTGCTGGTTCAGTGCTGTGTGTTCCTTAGATAAGGTCAGCTCTGCGTATGAGACATCACGGAGTGCCTAAAGGTCTTCATGACTAGGGACAGAAGATACTGGGAATCTTACAGGGAGCCTCTGAGGAGGCATTTCTAATGTTAGAACAAAGTGCGTTTTATTGCCTGTCCAGATACAAGGCTACTAAACCAACTAGGAAAATAATTTATTTCAAGCATTTAAAAAGTATGGTAGATTAAGTGTCTACTTCAGAGTTAGTGATTTAGCTCAGTGATAGAGCACTTACCTAGCAAGTGCAAGGCCCTGAGTCTGATCCCCAGCAACATGCCCCCTCCAAAATGTGTGCTTATTGGGTTGAGCAACTTAATTGGTAAAGCCTGTCATTCTTTTGAAAAAGAAATATAAAATGGATAACTGTAGAGCTACCTGTGGTCTGGCAGAAAATGCTTCTCTAGTAACAGCACCAAAGTAATAATGGAGTCATTTTTAGCAGGTCTGCAAGAAAAGATGACACTGTATTTTCTTACTTTCCCTGCTGTCAAGTTCCTACTTGTGCCATCAATATTTTGTCTTTAAATAGTTAGGTCTTAGTGTAGGTAATCTCAAATGCTAAGTCTTTTCAGAGCAACAAACACGTTACATTTTTATGACTTAGGGAAGCGTCTTATAATTGGCAATATTAGCAATAAAAAACTATATACTACACAGTAAGCACATCCAAATGACAAAATTTTGATACAGGATAAGACTGAAAAACTCAGTAATATTTATAAACAAAATTGAGTGAAAACAGTTCTAAAACAAAAGTCATTTTGTGTCAATAAGCTGTTAGGAATAGTGATCATTATTTCATTATTTCAAAAGTATTGAATTTAGATATCAGTTGTATGATACAATGTTGCCTTTGTACATTTGTCTTTTCCCATGTATTTTTAAATAAGCTGTAATTTGTAATAAAAATTATATTTGGTGTAAGATTCAAAAATTAAAAATAAGGGTTAAAATACAGCCTTTTCTTATTTTTATATTAAGTAGTTACTCTACTTCACTACCATAAAATTCAGAAAAAAGAAGGTCTAAGTACACTGATGAAAATTTTAATTGAAACAAATCAACATTTAGATTGTATTCCCTCCAATAGATTTTTTGAGGAAATGAAAATTCTGTCAGGTACAATCTCATTTAAAAGAACGTATATGGTTTATATGAACAAAGAGTAGTATATTGTAATTTGAAATTTATGTATGCATCTTATTTAACAATTCAAACACTTATAAATGAATGTTGACAAGATTATCCTTCTAACTCTTGCCTTATAACTTTCTACTAATAATGTTACCCATCTTTCAAATCACATATCATATTCCCCCATTTAAAAATAAACTATCATTTCATCTACTTTTTTATCAATCATTCTCACTTATTGTTGTAATCTCTTTTTGGTATGTGTGTCCAGTTTCCCCAATATAACATCTTCCCCATTATTAAGACTTTATATTATTAATAAACATTTTAGTAGTGTTGGACACCTGGTAGCTAGTTAATAAACTCATATTTTATTAAGCTCATTAAGTAGCTTGTTTTTACACAACTTAAACTTGCTATGTCTGCTAATCCACAAATAGTTTTACCCATGGAATTTTGGGATTAGATGGGCAACTTTCGGAAAATTCAAAATTAGTTTTTGTTCAATTTTTCCTGGGCATATTGCTTTCTATTGTATATTTCTAGAAATACAATCCACTGAAAATTTCAAATCTGAACATAAAAAAATTCACCTTAAACATAAAAACCTGTCTCATTCTAAGTTCACAATTGTCAAATAGAGAACTACATATCCGTGCTATAAGCATTATCCTTTTTTCATAGTTGTCTATAGAACCAATTTGCCATCATTTAAATTCCTGAACGAGTAAGCAGCATATTATTTCTTCTAGGTTGGATGTTTATGCTTAAGAAAATGGAAAAGTATGAATAATAATGCAATTAGAGGGTTGCTGAAGTGTGTCTATTTAGAGCATCTAGGCACTTTGGGTGTCAGATTCACATTCATCAAGTAGAAGTAAATGTTAAGTAGCTTTCACTGTGATGGGAAAAGCAACAATTGAATTTCTTCAGATTTCAAGGACTTCAGACCAGTCAGATTCTTCTCTTACAGTCTATCTTGAACCTTTCCAACATTCCAGTTTCCTCCTGATCTTGTCCATCTTTTTCTAGTTTGTTCGCATTTTTTACTACTGCTTCTGACACTTAGTCATTTGCTTAGACATTTCCCACAGCTTTTCTTCATGGCTAATATTCTCCAACTATAGAAATCATCCCTGAAAGTATAGCCTTCATGGCTAATATTCTCAATTGACTCAAATTTCTCAGAAGTCTAACTGCAATGCTGAGTATCTTTCAAATTAAGGAAAACATCGTAATTTGTTAACCGGAAGGCATTATCAAGCTTCATTTCTTCAAATACCCTGACTTTATTTCTGGCCTCATGTCCTGCCATTTTCTACTTGAGTATAATGCTTTTTTCACCTGCTCCTTTTTGACACCAGATTCTCTCCAGAGAGACAAGTTTTCATCCTGCCAGGAAAGCTTTCCTGCTGTAATGTTATCTTCTGAGAGAAGCTTCCCTTCATACAGTCTGACAGAAGTTTCTGCAACCCTTTCTTACCAGAGACTGTCTCTCTACACCCTCTTATGCTTTAGGAAAATCAGCTTCTGATATTTTTCATGAATTCATCATTTTTTTTCTTTTGCTTCAAGCTCACAGTATTGAAATAATTGCTGATATGGGATTCGTACCTTCAAACTTTCTTATATTTAATTTAATTTATACCTGGAATATCTCTCATTCAAGGCCTTGTTTGGACATTTTACTTTTACTTTCTTACTCTTTCACGAAAGTAAATCACCCCAACATTTCATGAATTCCCTAAACATAGAAGACAAAATGAATAATCCTGAGTCCTCTCTGTGGGCTGAATTTATGTCCTCCCTTTGTGTTAAAGTCCTATCATCCTATTTGATAGCGATGCTCCTATAGCACCCATGTCACAGCAGGCTGTGTGTTAACACTGAAAGCTCTAAGAGTCGCCATCGCTGGATTAGACCATGAGGGTAAGGCCGTCGTGCTGGGATTAATGCCCTTATCAAAAATGGAGACACAGAGTCTCCCCCACCCTCTGTTTCATGAAGATAGAACAGGAAACTGTCGGCAGACATTGGTTCTGTCAATGATTTTAACTTCTACTTCTCTCTCTGTGAACCTACCAGATTAACTGGAGACTTGGGGAAAAGAGCATGAGACATAGAGAAGAGGAAGCAAGCACAAGGTCCTGAGTTTGATCCCCCCACCAAAAAAGGAAGAAAATATATACTTTGCTTCTACCTATATTTCTATTAAGCTTTTCACAGCATGGAATATATTTTTAAATTTAAAAACATGTATTCATCACCTAATAATTCTGAGTTTCATATATACATGCAAAGGGCAAGTTTGATGTTGAAATGTAGGCTCTAATTTTGAAATTATGTTTTAATTCTTATAAATTATTGCTAATTTAAACTGATAAGAATTATATTTATTACAAAGTTTGATGTTTAATTAGGGACCACACAAATTAAATTTTATTGGCAATATATATCATGACAAATATATGAAGGAGAATATTGCAACTTAATCAAGGAATATTTCACAGTTGAAAATGCTGTGTTTTGCCTTATTGTTTAAAGATCTGGGCACCTTTATAGCAGGACAATGCACTATAGAGGAATTTGAGATCTATGAAAATAACATCTCATCCATCCTCCCTTCCTTCCTCCTTCATTTTTTCCTTTCTTTGTTCCTCCTTTTTTCCTTCTTCGCTCTTCTTTCTCTTTCTTTCTTCCTTTCATCTCTTTTTTTCTTACAAATAAAAACAGATGAAGAGCATTTTAAAATGGGTTATGAGAAAGGACAGTCAGGAGCTTTGTAGAAGTTTTAAATTGCCCACGCAAAATACGTGGTCCTTGATTACAGACTAAATTTGTATCTTGAAAACTATAAAGAATAAAAATATTCTGTGAAAGAGTTTATGAAATTTTAATCCTATTTTTTCATGAGAAAATTCTTGAGTATGATAATATTATAGTTTTTAAAGCAGAAAGTCTTCGCTATACAAGAGAAAACCTTAAGTTTTTAGGTGTGATACATGAGTATTGCCTGCATAAAAGTACATCAATAAAAGAAATAAAGGAAGCAAAAGTGATGAAAGAATCACAGGATTGTTTTATGAATGAAGAAGATGGTAATGATAAAGACTCTCTGCCCCTTTACCAGCTTTTGTGAATGCCCACACCCCAAGTCCAGTGTGCCTAGCTTCCAACCCCCAGAACAACAAAAAAAAATGCATAATTCAACATTTGGCAATAAAATAGATAGGGCATGATGATTAAATGAACATTTCAGAAAGTTGCTGTTGCCATGTTTATATGAGTAAGATCAGCAGGATGTTTTAATGTGATAGAAAAAGACCCAGATTTGAGGAATGAAAATAAATCTGAGAAGTTTGATATCTTATGCCACACACTACAGCTTGATTTTTCTGGACTATGACATATCCCAGAGCAAATACAGCAGACTTGCTAGGCTGTGAAATGGCTTTAACTCAACTGGAGTTCCATCCACCTGGAGAAGGCAGTTACGTTTCTTTTTCTTACAAAGTCAACTATCAGTAATAAAGATTTGTCATGATTGAAATTCCCAAACCCTAAAGGTCAAAACATATGTCCTACCCCATGCTTAGTTCCTCATGCATACGAGCTCTTTGGCAGCAGATCCTCTTCCCGAGAGACGACCAAATGCTTCATTCATCAATGACAGTTGTTATTACAGAAATAATCCCCTTACAGATTGTTCTTTGTGATAAAGAAAAACGAGAACAGAAGCAATTGCAGCAAAACCACATTTTCAGGTCATTTCATGATTATTTTTGGCTCAACAATGTTGAAAATTAAGGATGCCTATGAATTTCTAAATGAGACCAGTGATCTTTTCTTTTCCTCTCAAGATGATTCATAAATTAATCATCTTACTGTGAATTTTCTCTTTGTTAAAGTATATGCATTTTTATATGTTGCTGGCACACGAGTAACATAAGAAAACACAATAAGGATGAACTATAAAAAGATTCTATATTTTTCATACTTCATGTGACTTTTGCATCTAAATAAGTTCTCCATGGTTCACTGGCTTTTTTCTTCTCTGAAAAACAACCCAAAGTTCTAATTCTAGAAGGCCATGCTCAGTTTCCTTTTCCAGATATCCTTTTCAGGTTTTTTTTGTTGTTGTTGTTTGTTTTTGTTTTTGGGGTTTTTTTTTTGTTTTTTTTTGTTTTTTTTGGTTCCCAAGGTCTTCAACTATAACAGTTTGGAAAAGATACAGATAAGGAAAAGGGCACAGTATTCCAACTGGTGATAAATACCAAAATCCTGCTGACAAATCCTGCTGTTCTCACAAATTGATGGAGATGCTGAGGCTCAACAAGCTGTGGTGTATCATGAAGTGGATTTTTTTTCTAAAGTTGTTTTCAAATATTTTTAGATTTGTACAAGAATTGTAAAGATAGTACAGAAAGTTTTTAATACCCTTTATCCAACTTCACCTATTGTTAACATCTTAAATAATCATGATCCATGAATCAAAGAAAGTAGTGCTGGTGACAGACCCTTTACTGAACTAAGACTATATTCATGCTTCTCAAATCTTCATACAGATGCATGTCCTCACTCTGCGCCAGAATCCAATACAAGATGCCACCTTGCAATTCACCGGGTCTTCTTAGTCTCATCTTATGTGAGAAAAGTTCTCATTCTTTCCTTGTCACTTAAGGACTCAACATCTTTGAAATGTCCTGGTGATATAATTTGTAGAATGCCTCTTAATTTGGACTTTTGTGATTATTTTCTTAAGATTACACCTAACATTATACAATTTTTTGAAGAATATCACACAGACGATGTCCCTTTCTTATTGGTTCCTCTCAAGGAGTATAAGCATAGATATTTTAAAATGCACTTTTAAGAAAATGAAGCAAAGAAATGCACTATATATCAAAGAATGGAGGAAAACCATTTTTTGATGATTTTCTGTCATTGTTGGCACTTGACTTGCTGGCTCTAAGCCATTGCTACAAACTAGCGGCAGGGTGCTGCAGGAAATCAGCACTACTGCCATCTTTTCCCTTGCAGGCTCTGCCCTACCTGCACTTACCTCACCGAATGCCCGCTTCCAGGACACACATCCTGCCTCTCCACACCCTCCCCGGAATGCCTCTCCCAAGAGTGCACCTTTCCACAGCCCACGTCTGCTCTCTATCTTCCATTACCAACTACCATACAATCTAAAGGGAGTTCCCAATTATTTTTTTCCTTTTGTATAGCTAAGAAAACTGCTGATAATCTCAGAAAAGAGCTATTAACTCTCTCTCATTCATTCTCTCTCCCTCTCTCTCTCCCTCCCTCTCTCTTTCTCTTTTTCTTTCCCTCTCCCCCTCTGTATCAGAGCAGAGAGGTACAGTCAAAATCAATACCTTAACTGAATCCACACTCTTTCCTAAGATGACACTTGCCTCGGAGATACAGATTTAGCTAATAATTATTAAATGTTGAAAAGCAGGATAAGGAGGAGAAGATTCATCTTTTGAGATGGACTACTAGAATAACTTTGAGCTGTGCTTAGCACTTTTCATCAGATACCATTTCCAATCTGAGAATCTTATAAGTATAATTTTCCTTTTTTGACAGATGAGGAGAGTAAAGTTCATTGTGATTTTGAAAAGTTTCCAATGTCAGCCAGGTAGTAAAGGGAAAAGCCCAAAGGTTATATGTTCTTTTTCTCCATCATGTGGAAATATAAATTATACACTCCTTGAGTTCATAGTTAAACAGTAGGCATCTTTCTGTTAGCATCATTCAAACCCAGTCTGAGGTCCTGATCCTATTCCACTGGAGAATAGATGTTCCAATTCCAATAATTTTCCTGAGAGGATTTTAATGTCTATCTGTGCCTTCGCCTCTTTTTGAAAATGTAAACAATAGCATTTGCACAACACAAGAGTTCCACAATGTTCTTATTCCATTCTATTCAAGTGAACATTGTTGAATATAGATGGGATGCTATTAGAGGCTGAGAAGGCTTTCATCTGTTCATTGAAAAAGGCCTAGTGTCACTCCATTCCCACTACTATTCCGACTCTAACATGAATGAAAAGTTATAGATCACTGATTCCCAAGTATAAACAGAAAGCACGTTTTTCTTTGTTTTTGATGACTCCTTGGGGCACACTCAGCAATAACAAAATTTCTTGCAGGAATATGGCAAAATGAGAAACTGAATTTAAGGTTCTTCACTTTTACTCTTACCTTTAATATTACTGACTACAAAGATCTTTGGCTTACAGAACAAATTCTTTCATGCACAAGGTTTTATTGAAAGTGAAAAATCCAGCAGTTAGGACTGATAGAGGCACACAAACTTAGAACCTCCCAGGGACTTTTTTTCCATGTGAGATTCTGAGTTGGGGTCTCTGATGATTCCCTATGCATGTGTCTATTTGATTTGATAATGTCTCTAAAGTACTGTTTTTTCTAGTTCTCTCTATTGCTATTTCCTGTCCCTTCTAGAACCCTTAAACCAAAGGACACAATCTCCTGCATTGATTCTTTCAACCAACTTGTCTTCCTAGTCTGTCTATTGTTGCCATTAGTGCCACTCACAGATATTCCTGGACCCCTTTCCCTTCAGGTATATAGCCAATACGCCTTTCCCTTCGTCCTTTGAAGTCAGGCGTGGTTATAGTCAAACTAAGCCTTCTTTTGGTAGTTACGGGATCTACATAATATAGTTCATGTCCCTGAATCCAAGTTTCCTCCTCTGACAAATGAGGAAAACATACTAGAGAGTGTTGTTGTAAAGGTTAAGTAAATGCATAAAACACTGGGAATAGATACTTTCGGGACTTAGCAAACAATTTTTTGCTCAAGAGTGTAATCTGAATCTACATTTACCTTTTATCTAATACTTATGCCATGACACTTATAAGAACTTTAGTGAATACATATTCACATTGCATAACAGATGATTCTTACAAGTTTCTCTTCCCCACCATAATGGGGGGTAGGCATAGTAATTATAATACACCCCCTTCCCTTCCCCATTTATCCCCACGACAAACTTCTGCACGCTTTACCAGTGGTAAAATGCTTGGAACCCAAGGGATATTCATGAATTATATTAAATTAAGTAACTTGCTTAAACTTTGTATAAATTTTAAGTTCATTTGCACATTTCACCTAAAATTCTAGGCACTCCAGTTTGGAGAGATTCTGGGACAAAAAGCGCAGTAATTTCCACACACAATACATACAGATCCGTTGGCCTCCCAACATTTTATCAACCTAACAATGCGCTCTAATGAAATACAACAGAAATGAAAGTTTCTATTTCTGAAAGCTGCAACAAATTAGTTTTAAAAACCATATTCTAGATCAACACAACCAGATTTCACTTCACTTTGGATAGTACATCGAACAGCATCTAAGAGATGCAGAACTGTTGTGTCAAAAAGCCATTCATTCATTTGTGCTAATGATGTTCCTGTATCCAGCTGCTTTGTGAACTTTATCTTTGAACCACGCATTTTCTGAAATTTATCAGTTAATTTGACCCTGATTTCTCAACTACAGCTTCTGCTTGTAAATAGACTTGACTCTTCTGCTCTTGAACTATGATCCTCATAATCAGATTAATTCAGACAAAGCTGCTTCGGGGAATAGGTCAAAATCATTGCCAATAATAGTACTTGTCCTACTTTATTCTCAACACACTTGCCAGGAAATCTTGTCCACACTAAATCAGATCAGCCCCGTTACTGCCTCGCTGCTCACAATGCTTGAGCGGCTCGAATGGCGTTTGACCTCACCAAGGGAAAAGCCAGAGATGGCTGTTGCCAAAATATCATACACTGTTTGTACTCCCTTCCCCTCACTTGATCCCTTATTTTTATCTTAATCCATTCTCACAGCTAATTTAGTTCTCTGCTTACATCCGGGAATATTTTTGCCACTGGGCCTTTACACTTGCTATTCTTTCTCTTTCCCCAAATAGCTGCCTGCTCAATCTGTATTCACAGACCCCTTTAAATCAAGACATTCCAGGCCCTGATTTAAATTCGCAACACTTCTTCTTGGCTTTTATTTTTAAGCACTAGGACATTTATCGCTATGTATGTTATGTATTTGCTTAAACTATTTTGTTTTTGTATTACGTATTTCCCTTGAACACCATGTAAGCTCCGAGACACAAGAACTTTTCCCTATTTTGAGCACTGTGCTATTACAGAGCCTAAAAAGAACCTGGCACCTGGAAGGTTCTCCAGGCATGTTTACGAAAGGATTGAATAAACAAATTAACACTCCACCATTAGGAACTTTTGCAAATATTTGAGGCACAGGTCATTACTACTAAATATTAGTGTTTTTAAACTTGCTTGAAAATAATTTTTAGGCTTAAATATTATTAATAATATTAACAAATTTAAAATGCCAATAGTCACCACATACATACTTTTGCTACATTTTAACATTTTTGTTAGAAATTTATCACGTTTTAATTTTTAAAAGAAATGTTTTTAAAATGGTAATGGCAGTATTTTTTGGAGGTGAAGAAGGTTAGCTCTTAGGTGTTGTTTGTAGTGCTTTTAATTCTGCCGTTGTCAGTTTGCTGCAAAGGTGGATCAAAGAACGAGACACTGAAAGCCTCAGAGCTAGACACACTAACGTGGCTTTGAAGAGGAAGATCGCTGAATCCGGGCATTGAGAGGAAGCTACATAATATGGAGCATTTTCTCTCAGAAAATAGGGTGAGTGTTTTGGGAAGACTTCTCTGTTTTCCATATTTTCATGGAAACCATGACATGGCCTGATTTTACTATGTTAAGAAAACAGATTAAATGACCATTTTTTATTGTGAGAAGATCACATGTAACCACCACAAGGACTCCCCTTCTGACAATTTTAATACCGACCCAGAGAGAACCAAGTAAACAACTGTACTGTTTGCCCCATGATTATTCTGCAAGAAAATGTGCCAACAGTTGTTGCTTACAAGAAAAAGATATGGAACTGCTAACTTGCTATTTCAGAATGAGTTAAGACTTTTCCCAAATACAAAAACAAATAGTGGGGTTGGGGATTTAGCTCAAGTGGTAGAGTGCTTGCCTAGCAAGCACTAGGCACTGAGTTCAATCCCCAACACCAAAACAAAAAACCAATCAACCAGCAAAACAAACAAACAAAAAGTAATTGGCAATAGATTAGGAAAGAAAATACTAATCCAGTGCGTAAGCCATTCTCTCGATTCTTGCTACATCTTTAAATCTCCTGAGAACTTCTGAAAATATTAAGTTTCTAGAAATGGATGTTCACACTTCTCCCCACTCAAACCCCCTTTTGAGACAGAGTCTTGCTGTGTGGTCCCACCTGGTCTTGAACTCTCTATGAAACTCAGGTTGGCCTCAAATTTGCAACCTTCCTGCCTCAGCCTCTGAAGTGGCTGGAATTACAGGCATGTTTTACCATGCCCAACTATGCCATTTCTAAAACTATTTGGATATATTTGGTGCTGGTGGGCCCCAGTAGTATTTATTTTTGACAAGTGCTTTTAAATTACTTAATATATAATTAATTTTCTGAGAAAAATGTACTGAAAAATGCATAGAGGACTTCTGTCTAGTACTCTTCACCAATTGACCCATTCTAAATTATATCAGGTACTCACTATGTATGTGTCAGGAACTGTGATAAGGTAATAAGTTCATGAGGTAGTAAGTTCATTAAGGTAGTAAGTTTATACTTTAATTGATAATAACATTAATTAGAAAAGCAGAAAGCATTAATCAAATGTTAATGTATACCACTGCTGTATTTGGCCCAATAAAGCACCAATGAGCATTACTCTCCTATGTAGCCTCATTCTTAGAGAATCTGAAATCATTAATCTAAATTATTTTTCACCATTGATCTAAAGGATGCCTAAGATCCAGGAAAAGCAGGCACCATCTATAACCTAACACAGCTGTGCTGGCCCCGGCACTTCCTCCCCGGGAACACCTCCTATAGGAGAGAGTGGAGCCTCCGTCACAAGCCATCTGCCTGTGGAAGTTCTAAGGCAGAAAAAGGAGATTTCACTTCTCAACCCCACGTGTGGTGTCTCAGCTCCAGGTGAAACATCGCCACTTCCTGTAATGACCACTTCTCTAGGATTAGTCCTTTTCTCTCTCTGACTCCCTTCTGCTGCTACTGCCCTAGTCCAGAACTATTCTGATGAGAAGTGTGTTATGACAGCCTAACCATTTTTTGAACTCTTAGACTCTTTACCCTCCAATCAGTCCTTCACAGTTCTAAGAAATACCTCCCAAACAAACAAAAAGTCAGACAAATTCTCATTTCTTACAGGACAAATGCCAAGTGGTTGAACATTTCACACACTGTTCTCTACAACCTGACTGTGGACAAATTCTACACTGCTCTAGCTGGTCCAGTCTCGATATACAGGACTACTTACTCTGTTGTTACTTTATTAATGAGAATGAGTTTTAAAATGAAGAAGTAGCTCCAAAAAGGAAACATTTCACACATTTATGCAATTTTGATAACCTTACAGATAAAAAAACTAATTCAAATCTATAGCCTTTGTACAGCATTTATTTTTGTCTGAGTTTTTGATACATTGGCTGGATTGCTGATTTTCCCCCATTTATACATCTTACATTTTTAATTCACCTCAAAGCCTAAGTACTCATGCAAATGTCTGTACAAAATTAAAAGAATTTTTTTATGCAAACTCTGCAATGTATAATAAACTGGGGCAGACTACTGAGCAATGCTTAGTTCTCAAACTCATTAAAAAAACTTTTAGATTGTTGAAGCTTATGAAAAAGACACAAAGAAAGCAATTTGAGCAAAGTAATGATATGCAAAGTAAAACGATTAAGGTTATGCAGTAGTAGGGAGATTATCATTTGTTGTAAGACACTTTTTATGTGACGTTCCTAAGAAATACTTTAATTATAAACATTATAAATAAATTATTTCCCAAATATATAAAAGCCTTAATCAATACAAAACTCTCTGTATTATAAATTCTTAAAGCTCCAAAGCCAGTGGACTATAAAAGAAAAAGAAAAGAAGGAGCCAAATTACTCAAAAGAAGAGGGTAATGGAGGAGAAGCTGCTATGTTTCATCTTTGTAAAGAGGTAAAAAATCTTGGCAAGAGCTAAAAAATAGGCTGTGCTGGGAAGGAAAGAAGACAGCCTCCAACTTCCCTTTGTACTCCTGTTGTAGGCCCTCCGAAGGTAAAGGGCAAGGCTGCAGTGAGGTGCCAAGTACTGGATAGCATTTTAGAGTTGACTACTGATCGTATCCATCCATATGCACCAGGCGCAAAGAGCTATGTAAAGACAGCAAGTAAAACTGACTGAGGGAGAACCACTCTCCGCATTATTATCAAGCGTTTTTCTGGTTAATTTTGCCGATGGGAGTTCTAACAGGTACAATCTAGGACAAGGTTATTATTCAAGAAAGTAATTCATCTTCTAGAAAAAAACATTAAAAGAAAGTAACCAGAAAGGATGCTGAACATTTAGAAAAAGTATCTATAATTAAAGTTATTAAAATGCAGTCTGTAATCAGGCAAAATTTTATGAAATAGAAAAAGTAAGCATCGCTACCTTTATGCTTTGAAATCGTTGCTAAATAATACTAAGATTAAACACAAGCACTGCAATCTGATAACTTGTTAATCTGATAAGACAGCTGTGAAATGACTGAGGGCAGGCAGCACGCGCAGTGCGAATTTGCCAGACAGGGATGATTCACATCCTGAGTAAGATGAAGCAGGGATGCATCAGATTTCATCCTGCTGCTTAGCGTGGTGCACAATTTAACCTTATGAATTGTTTATTTCTAGAATTTTGTACGTAATATGTTTTAATACCTTTGACCTCAGATATCCAGGGGTAAAATAGGGGAATTATTATAAACAGATAACACCAAATAAGAGATACAACTAGTAGAGTACAAAATATCCCTCAGGGCTTATTAAGAAGCATGTTGTGGTTTTTTTTTTTTTTTTTTTAATTCTGCTTTCGGTGGTGTCCATCAATTTCACTGTGTTCGCTCACCATATGGCTAATATCCAGTGAATACTCTTTTTGTCCCTCACTGGACATCACTGAATGGCTCCCTGATGTCTTTATGGCAAAAATCTAAATACCTCGCCTGACACTAAAATCACTTGCGGGATCACTTGTCTGCCTTTCCCATCCCAACTCTCACTGCTCTCTCCCGTGAACTCTCAGCCAAAAAAAATTACTTGCCTTCTCTGAACTCTTTTCCTTTAGACATTAAGATGCTGTGCCCCCTGCTTGAAATAAAATTTTTCATTGACAAAACTTCAAATCTTCCTTTAAGTTTTCCGCAAACTGCGATTTTATGAAACTCTGTGTATTCTGCCTTCCTTCTGGAGTCCTCCACACACATTTCATTTCGCCGACTCTTCCCTAGATTGCACCCCACTCAAGGTCATGTTCTGTGTCACATTCACCTTTTGCAGTCCAGCACGGCTCAAAGTAGCAGCTCAAAATATAACTAAAGAATGAATAAATTCCCCGGTGTTTTCAGATAAATTAATGTAGATAAAGAGGTAGAGATTGTGGAATTATTTTGTTGATGTACTATATTGTATTAGAAATTACAGTACTCAAGTAGAAGCTACAGGGCTTAAACTTTAAAAACATATTTTAATTATTTTTGCCAAAGAGGCCAATTAAGCATAAAACCATATTTAGCAAGAACTTAGTTTTTTTTTAATTTTATTTTAATGGTACATTTTAGATCTACATAGTGACAACATTCATTATACAGGATTTGTACCTGTACATGATATATCTTGTTGCTTCTTTTTTTCCCCTTCCCTCCTCTCACCCGCTTCTCCCTCCATATTTACGAAAGCTTCCTTTCCATTTTTTCCTTCCATTTCTTATTTCTCTTGTCCCTCTGTTCCTTTCCCCCTCCGCTGTTCCTTTTCCCATTTGGACACTTTCTTCCCTTTCCCAATATAATACATTTTAGTCTTTATTTACACTTTCAGTTTCTCACACCAGAGAAACAATGCAGTATTTAAACATGTGTGTCTGATTTATTTCACTCAAGAGTATGGTCTCAAGATGCATCCATTTACCTAGAAATATCTCAAGCTTATCATTCTTTATGACAGAGTAGTACTCCATTGTATAAAACCCCCCACACATTTTCTTTATCCATTCCTCAGTTGATGGGCATTTGGGGTGTTTCCAGGATTTAGCTATTACAAACTGTGCTGCTATAAACATGGGTGTGCATGTATCACTGAGGTATGATGTTTTTAATTCTTTTGGGAAGATACCAAGTAGTGGAATAGCTGGGTCAAATGGAACCTCTAGTCCTAGCTCCCTGAGGAATCTCCACACTGATTTCCAGAGCAGTTGCACCAGTCTACACTCCCGCCAACAGTGGAGAAGGGTTCCTTTTTCTCCACAGCCCCTCCAGCATTTGTTATTGGCTGATTTGTTGATAATAGGCATTCTTTGTGGAGTGAGGTGGAATCTCAGGGTTGTTTTAATTTGCATCTCTCGAATGACCACTGGATGTTGAACGTTTTTACATACGTTTATTTGGTGTTTCTACTTCTTCATCTGAGAAGTGTCTATTCATTTCAGTTGCCCAGTTTTGGATTGGGTCTTTAAATTTGGGGTCTTTGATTTTTTTTTGAGTTCTTTATATATTCGAAATGTTAGTCTTTTTCGGAGAAACAGCTGGCAAAAATTTTTTGCCACTCTGTGGGTTGTCAACATGAATTTATTTTCCAAATTACCTTGGCAATTGGCAAAGAATCACGTTATGGCCATTGGCATCTCACAGACATACTTCTCTTTCTAACACAGCACTTTACTGTTCTGATATTGGGCCACCTGCTTTTATATGAGAAAGGCATTTATCCTGGTCCAAGTACCACTAAAGAGATAATGATGTGTAATAAAGTATTGGAAGATGGAACTTTGGCAAAAAGGAAAAGGACCAGGAGATAGAGGAAGTGGGGGGCAGAGAAGAAGAAAAGGGTATGGAAACAGAAATAAAACATGTTACCTATATGAACCAACTCCGTAGAAGGAATATTATCATTATATACTGCAGACGTACCAATAAAAATAGAAAAGATTAAGCGCGAAGCAAAGAGAAATTTTAAAACATGAATATACTGCATTTTAAAGAAACTGAGCAAATTTTACCTTTAAAAGTTTGTCAAAAGGCAAAAATAGAAGGTTTTCTAAATAAAAGAGCAGGAAACATGAGAATAAATACACTAAGTCACAAGAGGTACGTCTTTCTTATTTAGAAAAGGAGGCCAGTATTTTCACATAGTTTCATAAATGTCCCTTATATGATCAGGAATGCCACAGATATCATTTACGAAGTGACTTAGACAAAGAAGGTCCACATTCATTGGAGAATATAAATTTGCAATTTTGGAAAGAAAATTGGTAATATTTACTCAAAATTTTTAATACAGTTACTTTCTGACTTATAATTCTGCTACTAAAAATATCTTACTACATACTTCTAAAATCACTTAAGTATGCACTAATTTTTATCACAAAAATATAGCTGTGACCTAAATGTTCATTAATTTGTGTACGAATACATACATTACAAGATATTAATATACTAGAGTACTATGCAGGCACAGAAACTTAGATTGCACATGTTACTTCTTATTGAATTTCTTTTTATAATTTTAGCTTTAAAAAACTATGTATTTTTTTAGCTTTTTATTTTGAAATAGTTTTAGATCTATAGAAATCTAAAATCTGTAATCTCCAAAGAGAGTACAGAGCGTTCCCTTATATCTTTCACCCTGCTTCCTCTAACAGTAACATCATTTATCAGACTAAAAAAAATTTGTTCAAAAACTCACTTTTATATTTAAAAATTATTTTACGTATTTTGAAAAGTACAAACATTTACAATACATCAATAACATTTATATAATAATAAGTATATAGTAACCTGACACTACACACAGATAGGCAACCTCTCTAGGTCAGCATAATTTCAATGATTTTTCTACATTTGTTTTTAGCAACTTATCGACTGAATGTAAATATATTTATTATCTGTGACAAGTAAGTTACTGTACATTAGCAGCCTGTTTTATATATGTTGTTTTAATTTTTGATTTCTAATATTGCATGTTTGCAGTAATGTTTCCACTCTTTATGGGGAACTGGCAATTCTACCTGGCACATCTTAATTCTTTTCTTTTTTTTCATTCTTTCTCTACCGGTTCTTCTTCCATCCCTCCTTTTCCTTCCCCTCAGTGCCTTTCAGAGCAAAACTTGTTGCTCTACAAAACAAACAATAACAAAGCAATATTCAAGTATTTTTAAAAATTTTCTCACACAAATCATTACTTCTGTCAGACACGTGAGTCACATGGGGATACAGAATTGGAACTGCGAAGATGACAGGAATTGCTCAGAAAATTTCTGCCTTCCTGAAAACACTGCCCACATTTGCATACCTAATGTTTAAAATATCTTATTTTTTTACTCGAAGAAAAAATTAAGTGATAATGCAACATTCAGAATAAACGCCCTGGCTTTTACATCCTATAATAATGGAGTCCACATGCAGGGTTGCTAAATAATGACAAACACCTGTAACTTGGTTTTTGTAATTATCTAAGGAAATGAATTAACTACTAAGTCAGGATATTTTGACTCTTTTTGAAGTGATTTTTAAGTGAAGATTTGGATTTCTATAAAGTTAGGATTTTACAGGATTTGCTTTTCTTTATAATTCATCCAATAATTTGCAATAATTATTTTGAAATGCATCATCATCCAGTTCTCTTGTTGCAGGTGTAAATTTGGATTTATCTGCACTTCAGGGTCTGCTCTTCTGCTCTGGTAGTCTAGGGCATGGACATTATCATTTGATTCTCCCCTCAGCTCAGTTACTCATATTCAAACTCCTTTGTGTTTGTCAGCTCAATGCCTGACCTCAAACCCTACAATGTCAAAACTTACCTTCCCCATAACTCTCTGAATATTGCTCGATACACACCTGTATGCTTTTATAGTTGACTTTTTTCCAAATTGGCACTCTGGGAATCATTCTAAACTCTTTTTTCACACTACTACATCTGATAAAGTAACAAGACTTGCAAACTTTACCCCAGATTTCCTGGATCTGACTCCTTTTTCACAATTCTTATAATCGCTTACTAAAACTCTTACTCAAGTTTTCAGAATACTATCATATTACAGTACCTAGAAAGTCCTTAAACTCTTCAAATGCCAAACATATTGTTTCACATGGAAGAAACGGTCTTAAGACATCATACTTTTTCATGAGTGCTGTGAAATGTAAAGAAGCGATGCTCTATTTTGGGAAAATAGTGTAGAAGAGTACGAAAGCTTATTGGATTTGCTTCAGAGAGATTAGATTTACATTTCCAGAGTTCAAATTATCTTCGTACTTGCTTAAACGTGGCCAATTTATTCAACTACCAAAAATGAAGAGACACATTCTTCTCATTTGGAAAAGGAGGATATTTCCTGAAAGCATTTTACAGAGATTGAATCAGGTGTAACATAAAATCTTCTTGTTTCCATTTTAAACTGTACTATTTATGTTCCTTTCAGTTGCCAGATATTTGTAACAGAATTTGCTATGTAAAAATACTTTTTTTTTTAAATTTATTGGTTGGCTCCTAACTTCCCGTACCTGTTAGTATGAACTTATTCGAAAATGAAGTATTTGGGTATAATCAATTTGCTGTCATTTGGTTGGGTGCTCATTCAGTATATCTTTATAAACAGGAAATTTGGACATATAGATAGAAGGATATAGAGGAAAAGCAATGTGAAGTCAACAGAGAACACCATCTACAAACCAAGGAATCCAGAAGACAACCAGAAAATTGAAAATAGAACAGATTCTCCTTTGCAGGCCTCAAAAGGAATCAAATCTTCTAACGCATTTATTCAGACTTCGAGCCTTCAGAAATGTGAGACACTGAGTCCCTGTTGTTTGGCCCACACACCTGCGGTCCTTTGTTACAGCAATCTCAGAAAACTAATACAGCTATTTTATATAATTTCTATCTATACGTATACTGTTTGTTGAATTAATTAAAAAAAGATATGTACCTGAAATATACACCTCAACTGTCATACCACTTAGTAAGTTACAAGTAACTAGAAAAATAGTTAAAGATACCTATTTTGCCATGAAACATAATATGGCAGCAAACCCAGAGAAAAAATATGCCAATGAACTTTCCTTACATTCCGCAGAGGGAAAGAGAAACCTTCGTGATCAAAAAAGCCACTAAATGAGAGTTTATGCATCATTTTTCCTGAATCACATGCTCCATGTGTAGCATATGGAATTCTATGTAGTGTTTTTCTGACTTGTGCATCGAGAGACCTAGTAGAGGGACCAGAACAGACTCAAGCTAGTGAGTGATCCGTCTCAGCATAAATGGCCTACTGAAACATGAGGAGGACTAAGGAAATAAACTTTAGGCTAACCGTCTAGTAACTAAGCCTGAAGACGTACTGCAGAACAGGATCCAGGAGAGTTGCTGGCTTTTCTCCAATTAGGAAAACAGCAGCCTTGCTTTTCTATCAGTGCTTCCGTAACGAGGAAAAAGCCATGCAGCAGCGGCAGCTCAGAAACAACCTGCCTGCCACAAGCCGCAGAGTAAAGCCGGGGCCGCATCCACAGATGGCTGAAAGGTGGTGGGGATTTAGCTCAAGTGGTAGAGTGCTTGTCTAGGCAGTGAAAGATCCTGAGTTCAATCCCCAGCAACCCCCCAGACTCCCTAAAAAACTGATGTTTTAGCCGTGTGTGTGAGTTTGAGACCAGCTTGGGCTACCTAGTGAGTTCAAGGCTAGCCTGAACTACACATTGAGCCCCTGTCTCAAAAAACCAAAAATAATAATAATTATTATATTTATAATATAATGATAATCATGAGATACTTATAGCATTAACTTCCTCAATAAGCTTTTACTGCACACCAGTCACTATCCCCCATTCTGAGGAACAGGGTGAACAAGAACAAGTAGATGAACAAATAGAAAGAAGTGAACAATCTATATATAATACTGTTCGTCATAGAAGAGTTGCTCTAATTTTATATTGAATAAATGAATCATACAGAATAAACAATCTAACGTAATGAGAAGCCTTAAAACTATTTTTTCTACCTATTAAAGGTAAATGGAAAAGTCAACTTCGTAAAGTTAACAATACACAACAAATACAATGTTATATGTCATACTTTGAAAATGTTCACTTCTAACTTTTCCTCATAAAATTTCCCACATTTTTAATTGAAATTTCCTCAATTAAAGTAACAATATAATTTTAAAAAGTTAAAAATATCTGTGATGCCTTACTGAATGAATCTTAAATTGGCCAACTAAAATAGCTATAGATTATATTAATGTTGTACTGAAACTCTCTCTTCGAATTGATTCCACTCTTTTCAATCTATCTTTAGGGAAGAAAATTAAACGGCTTGAAAGTTTTTAAAGATTCATTTTAATGATGCCACTGAGCAGCCATAACGCAGTTCCCAAATTATTAATTACATCAGTTAAATCAACCATGACAATCTATTAATAGGAAAAGGAAAAGAAAATTAAATTAGTAAAAACTACTTAGGCTGATTAGCTAATTATAGAGAGTCACATTATTTAAGCACACACTAGGAGCATCAGTAGAGATTGCCTCACAAGCATGCAACTCTGATTATTTACAAAGACTCAGCTTTCCTTGCTCTCATGAACTGTGTACTTAAAGACACATCTCAGGTACTGTGTAACTAACACTCTGCTACAACCTGCAAAGTCTTTAGCTGTTAAAACATATCACACAAAATGCTATCTAGAGCTTAGCATAATGAGATTCACGAAAGACCAGTTTTAAAATGGAAATTTTTGAGTTTATGCATTTTTTACTCTTCAGAGTATGTTTTTTCCTTCTCTTCTTCCTTCTATTTTCTTCCTTAAAATAAATAATTATTGGTCACTTACTATGTGCCAGTCACTTGGACAAGTTTGATCGAATAATAATAATTCATACGAGGTGACTGAGATCCAAAAGATAGAGAACAGTCAGTCAAGTATGCAACTATGAAGGAGGAGGCTCCCAGGTGTTGATGAGCTTTCCCTTTCACTCTAGTGGGCAAATGTGGTCCACGCTAAGAGCCAGTGTGTTGAGATCAGAATGAGCGACCATAATAGTGTCAAGGGAAGAAAGACAGTAAGCAGAGAAGGGCCACATCATGCAGGCCTGGTAGCCCAAGGAGGGAGTGTGGATTCTGTTGGAAGTACAATGAGAGCCCATTCTATGCGGGGAAGGGCAGATGGTGGAGTGTCTCACGATGAGAGTATTACGAAAGAGAACAGAAACATCTTTCTATTTATATGTTGCCCTACTCTGTATATAATACTAGAAAATCACATATGTCTAAAAATCAGGGTACTTGCTTAAAAAAAAGAGAGCTGCTAACTATCCACAGAACTACAAGACTATAATCAATGATTAGAATTAATAGAAAATAATGCATTCCTCACACTGTTGAGAAATTTAAGGGAGTCACAAGAAAGAAAATGTGGTCCACTGATCACTAAGAAAAGATCCAAAATGAGATTTGAACTTTCTGCATGCCCTGCACAACAGGAACTCATGAATTTGATGTGATTACTATAGTAAAAGTAGTGAATGGTAATCTGACATATATTTCTAATCTAATTGAGTAAATTTGGGTTTATGCTGATATTTAGTAAATACTAACATTTGGAAAATATCTAATATATTGCAAGTACCTACAATACATTGTCCACAGCGGTAAGCACAGTTTATACATATAATAAGTGCTACTATTACTATCTCACTGATTGGAATCCAATTTTGAAGAATAATGACACATTGACATAGACATATTTTGAACTATTAATAGACTTGTTAAAATTACTGCACATTTTGATATAGAAATAAGTTTTCTTATATTACAAAGAAATTAAATTACATACAGAATTGCTCAAGTCTGTATTATGAAATTTACATTATACATTGTTATGTAAATATAGCAGCAAGAATTCATTTTTGCAGTTATTCTTATGCAGGCCTAATGTAATCAAAGATTCATTTATCTGGAGGAATAAATATGAATAAAAGAAAAATTTTAAATGTTTCCTAATAGCTTTTTGAAAGTATTGAATCTATAAATTTGAAAGAAGAAAACTATGGGAAATGTAATATTGGGTTGGAAAATGTTCTAAAGATAGTTATTTAATTGCTTCAAAATATTTTGTTGCAGGCTATATTTTTTTCTTGATTCCACACTTTACACCTTACCAAAGAATGAATAAGTTTTCTCTTATGTCCACAAATTTCTGCTTATTTAGAAATACTGGTTCATATAAAGTGTGAATTCTACATATATATAAGAAAAATTTGATGTAGCTATATATGTCTTATGTGTACAGAAAGATATAGTTCATCAAAAGAGTATATTTATTTGAAAACCAGCTCAAAAAAACAAACTTTAAAAGTTTTCATGAAGAATTAATTAAATATAAAACTTGAAACTATCAGTACCGTATGTCTTTAGGTGTACGTACCATACCTGTAGTAATACTGCTGAATGAAAAATCACATACGTTTTCTGCCTCCAGGTTTCTGCTGCTTCAGCCCTACAATCCTTTCCATATACTGTCACAAGACTTGTCTTTCTAAAAGTTACAGCACTCATACTACAGTGAGCTGCCTCGTTTTACCCCACTTTAATGTAATTGTTTCCCTCTCTTCCACATATTTTTTATCAGAATTTCCTACCTGTAAGTAAGTGTTAACTACTTTGATTCTTCTTAGAATGCCTTTCCACTCACTTGCTTTGATCAAAGCGAAGTCTTACTTAAAATGCTCCACTCTCCCGTGACCCTCACGCACGGAGACAACATTCTGTATTAGTTACGGTAGCAGCGGCTTCTGTCACAGAGAAACCTTGAGTGTCCGCACAGGTTTTGTTGGCAGTGAGGGAGGACTGTGCTCCGCACACTCACACAGGGACCCGGGCTAGTCTTGGTTTTGGCATCTCTACCATGTTGTTTCTCATCTGTTTGGAGGATCAACACTCATCTGTCAGATAGCTACAGCCATTTTTTTTTAGTCCAGGTCAGAGGATAGCACACACTATTTTTGCCACTATTTCATTGACAATGTATCTGTCACATGGCTGTCACCAACTATATACCTGTCACATGGCTGCTGCTAATGAAAGGAAGGACGCGACATAAACTATGGCCCTACAGGGAAAAAAAAAAAAGTTCTGCTGTTGGGTTAATCGATCTTACAAAGTCCTTCCAGCTTTCCAAACAACAAAAACAGGAGTTTGTTAGCATTTTTGATTGATAAATATAAACAATTATATCCTTACCTATGTGAGAAGTTTTATTCTATATGTCCTTGACCATTCCTCAAGCCTATTTTCCAGCTTCTTTACTTACTCATTTAAACATAAATGTGCTTTACTACTTATATCTTCTGCTGCCTATATCAGTGAAGATAGGTAATTTACTTTACACGCAATTGTCATTTGAACATTTGAATTATTTTGCATTCTTGAGAACTATTCTTTCATCTGCATGCCTTTTAAAAATGCTATTTGTTTTGGCAGAAATCTATTAAGAATCCTTCTTTTCCTGAGACTGAGGGCGGTATCCAAACTGTGTGCTGCCAAAGACCATATAATCTACATCTATAATGTGAAGGACACTGATAAAATGGCTATGTCCCATTTACTCCAGAGGGACTTTAGTCTCAATTCTGCTACACCCTAGCCCTTACTAGAGTCAAATGAACCATGGCCCCCTGGTCCTTCTCTTTATGCATTTGATCCCATAATGAATATAAAAAACTAGTTTTCATACATATTCAAAAAATACAGAAATAATACTGAACTTTGACAGTCTTGTAGAACTTTGAACCATCTAGTTACCTAGATCCCCTTACCCTCATTATCTGCCTAGAAGAAAAAAAAAAAAAAGAAAGCTCATTTGTTTTCCATTATTAAACTCCTATTTTATCCAGGTCTGAAGACTTCTGTGCCTACCAAGCCTGTGGGGGTGTGAATGCCTCCATCTAAACTTCAAAGGAAGCCCAGGAGCCCTTTTGTGCTCAAGTTAAGAACTTCCATGGGTGCAGGCCTACCAGAGAGAGCTCTCACGGAGTCAATGCTGAGTGAAGCCACGGGGGTGGCACCAGCCCCTAACCTCAGACTGGTAGAGCCAGCAGAACACAATTCCAGCCCAGGAGACTGCTGGTGGGCTTGTGTTCTCAAGAATGGCTGGAAGAACAGTGGGCTGAAAGGCTCATCTCCTTAGCTTTTCTAGACAACTTCGCTCCCAGAAAAACTATGAGCTGGTATGATGTCTAGAAAGGCTAAGGAGATGAGCCTTCCAGTCCACTGTTTTCATACAAGATTTCTTGTCCAAGGGATCCAGGAGGCCAAAGATAATTCCTGAACCTCAAAGTTTTCAGCGGGCTAGGATCCTCTCATTATTTTCCTGTTCTCTATTTCTCCCTACTGGATTGAAAATGTCTGCCTTTACCTGTCTTTATCATCACTGTACTTTGCAAGCACCTAACTTGTATGATTTTGGGGGTTCACGATGGGAGAACGATTTGCCTCAGAATGAAGGTGATGATGGTAGGAAGTGAAGCTTTTAGGAAATGATTAGGTCATGAGAGTTTATCACTCATGAGTGAGATGGGTGCCTTAGAAAAGAGGCTTCAGAGAGACTCTTCGCCCCATTCGCCCACGTGACGCCACACTGAGGAGATGGTCATTTATGAACCAGAAAGCTGGTGCTCACCAGATACTGAATTTGATGGTTCACTGATGCTGGACTTAACAGCCTCCAAAACAGTGAGAGGAAAATATCTGTTGTTTACAAACACCCTAATTTACAATACACTGTTATAGAAACACAGATGGACCACTATACCCGCTTTCATAATTTGCTACTCCTTTAGACACATTCATTCTGGCTCCTCTAGGGGACAGAGCCTTTGGACAGGGTCAGGGTCTGGACTGATACTTTTCATCTGTGGTTTACTTTCTATACATCCATTGCTCCATCCAGGATCTGTCATGTTCTTTTACCCAAAGAATATGGTAAAAGTGACAAGACTTTGCATATGAAATTAAGGTCTAAAATCAGCTGATTTTAAATTGATCAGAAGGAATGTTATCCTGAGTGACTTTACCTAAATCAGGTGAAACACTTTAAAAATGGAGTGCACATTGATATACAAGAGACTCTCTTAATAAAGGAAATTTCAGAGGTGAATGTGACATTAGGGGCAGGGCACAGTTGGAGGATGTGGGTCACTGGGGTCCGTGGTATACTTCTGAAGGGGGTATCTCTCTGTCTCAATCTTCTCCTCACTCTCTGCTTCTGCCACTATGAAGTGAAAGTTTTCCACAGCCATGGCCCTCCACCATGATTTTCTGCCTTGGAGCCTGTTGACCATCGACTCTGAAATTATAAGCCAAAATAAGCCTTTTCTCCTTTAAGTTACATATGTCAGGTAGTTTGTCCCAGTCATGAGAAAGATGACCCATACATATATGCAGTATAAGTTTTGAGACTTTGACCAGAAAACTTGTTCAGTTATATCCAGATCCATAAACCAAGGAAACGGTAAAACAATGTGTGTTATTTTAAAGTGGCTAAATTTGTGGCAATTTATTTCTCAGCACTAGAAAATTAATACAGATCTTTTACAACTACTACCCTACTACAGTATACAAACTTGGTTATACCACACACATGATAATAACTGTTGCTAATTTGTGTCTTCTGGGTGAGACTTTGAGTTTCCTGAAGGCAGAAGCAGTATCTCATTACAACATTCAGTACATTAGTAAGTATTTTCTTGTACATTTGAATAATATATACACAAACAAAATTCTTGTAAATTTGCAGATTATTCTTATATAAGAAATTCAGTCCTTGGTAAAAGGAGTAAAATAGGAAAATCAAGAATTTCTTGTAAAAATCCAGATGTTGGTAATGGATATTGCCAGTTATTTTTCACCTTTCTGAGAATTCAGATTTTAGGCTACATGTTTACCCTTCCTCCAGTGCATCCCAAGTAACCTGAAGGAAGCTCTTAAGCTCCTAAATTCAGGTAATTGTTTGACCTGGGGTAGCATTTTTACTCCTTAGTCTTGGATACAAGCCCAAAGATGTGATCTCAATGAAGCTCTTATTTAGGCTGCTGGCAACAGAAAATGCTCCTTTTCTTGTCAGCTGTGAAGTAAGGACGCCTATGTTCCTGATTACGAAGGAAGCCAATCTGTGGCAATGAATTTGTCTCTTGTAAGGATAAAGATGACTTTGTGGAGGGAGGGCACCAAAACAGAAAAAAAAATAAGTGGGTATTTAATGATACACTTGAAAAACCTAGTGTTCAATCACATAGTTTTTGTTTTTTGTTTTGTAATTTGCATTACCAGCGAAACTCTTCTTGTTTTTAACGCCAATATTAGTTGGAATTCTCTTGTTATGACAGAAAATCCTAACTGATCTCATTCTTGAAACTTCATTCTCAAGGAACTGTTAGAACTCAATATAAAGCAAATATTTGGCTATTTGAATTTATTTTCTTTCCAGTATGTCAAATAAATGAACTGAAGATTTTGAAATTTTGATAATACATTCTTACTGCATCATAGAAACAGAAAACTATGACATTTTAAGCTAAAAGAAACAAATTTTTAATTTAAAATATTTAATATTATAAAATATCTTAATGATATTTAGCTCCTCCATTCAAATGGTTCTGGGAGGTTTAGTCTACATATTATTGATGGCCATTTTAATTGACAAATGCAATTATTTATATTTTAGAAATTAAAATACAAAATTAAACCTATGTTTCTAGATGTAAGAATAATCTAGTTTGAAATAAATTATTGCTCAACAAAATAATTTAACTTAGCATTTGATCAGAGCCAAGGGCTGTCGCATAATGCCATAACTGGTGGGAATTCAGTTAATTCTATAAATTGGTGGTGGTAAGGAGGATTAAGGTTGGAAAAGCCATGCCATCTATATGATTACAAATATTTTTGTCTAATTTATTTTTTGAAATACATAATTTTCTTTGTAAGAACTGGGCTCATGAATATCATATTTTAATTGGTATTAGCACTGTATAAGCAGCCATCAAAAAAGACCAAGAAACTAGGACTGGGCATCTGCTGTATTATTTTCTTTCCTCACTGGGCACTTCCCATGATGCTTCAGTTTCAACTCTTCTATAAAACACATTATTCATCACCTAATCTATATTTGTTATCACCCTGTTTTTCTTCTGTTCCTTAAAATAAAATTCTTTGAAAAGTGGTCCTATTTACACTCACTACTCTCTTTCAAATGCTCCTAACTAAAATCATCTTGGCAAGGTCCACAGTTCACATATCCCAATTCAAACACAAATATTCGTTTTGCATAGTTTGGTCTTTATATTCTTTCTTTGAGATTTTTTTTTTTTAAATGAGTCTTCTTAGATAAGTTTTCCTTCATTCCTCCAGTAGTCTATGCTTTATTTTTTCTTTAGTTTACTAAAGAAAAAAATGTATATATCCTATTACACAGTTCTAATGGACAGAATCGATGGATTATTTGCATTCCTCAAAATCTCTTATGGAACCCCATCCACTAACATGATGGTATTAGGATGTGAGGTATTTGGGACTTGATTAGAATTAGATGAGGACATGAGGATGAAGCCCCATAAATGTAATTAGTGCTTTCATAAGAACACTGAGAGAGCTTGATTCCTGATTCTGCCATGTCAGAATAGCATGAGAAATACTATGTATAAATAAGACTCTGTGGGCCCTCCACATTGATCTTGGACTTTGTAGAATCTAGAACTATAAGAAATAAATTTATGTTTTTCATAAGCCACCCAGTTTATGGTATCTTACCATAGCAGCCTGAAAGAACTCAGACAATATTTATCACCATCACTAATGACTCCCACTAAAGCATAAGCTTCATGAACGATTACCTTTTATTTATTTTATTCTCTTCAGTATCCCAATTCCTAGAACAGAGCTTGGCCCTTAATAGATACTCAATAGTTATAAAGACTTAGATATTAATAGATACTCAATAGTTCTTTATTGAATGTATGAGAAAGCACTATACATTGAGTAAGCAAAATTGAGCCTCATCTGTAGCCAGAGGATATAAAGGTGAATCTTGAAGCAGATAGGTCATCTGAGAGGTATCAAGAATCCAGATAGTTATTGACCAAGAGAAATTCAGAGATTCAACAAAATTCAGGTAAGAATCATAAAAAAAATAGCTTCCAGAATAGACTTAGCTAAAGCAGCAGCTTTCTACTGAACATATCCATACACACTCTGTAAATTCAAGAGACAGCATTTGTTTTGAACTGAGCTAATTTACAAGAGAAAACAAGAAAACATAACTTTTATGTATGAGGTGACACAAAAGGAGTTTCTGATGAGGAGAGGAACTCTGAATTCCGTTCAAATTTCTGAGCATGTACTTGTTCACCAATAAGTAGAGGTGCTCTGTAATAGTTTATGATCACAAAATTTAGGCTCATTAATTTGTACATAGTAAATATGCAAACAGAAAAAGAATACCACTAATGAAGACAATCTATGAAAAGTGTCATTAGAAACATTTCCATAGCAATATCTGAATAATTGTCACTAGACTCAGCAACAGAGAAATGTGCTAAAGCCAAGCTTTCTGCAAGGCTCACCCACACAATGGAATTAGTAGCATGAACAACAACGGAAAATTCTATTCTACGTGTAAGACAGTCACCGAGCACTACACAATTATATGTAAACCAATGAGCATAAATATATATTTTATAAACAACTATGAAGAGAGATAATTGTGGTTTGTTTCAGTGTCAGTAAAACACAGCATATTCTAATTTGGGATTGTTTTTCTAAAATTAACATATTGCAGCTACAGCCCCAATTGTAGAAGGAATGCAAGCCCAAATCAAATATCTTAATTTGTATCTCATTAATGAAACTGTTTTCTTCTCGATGCTAGCAAGATTCATCTGGAACCAAGAAAGACACAGACTATCAGAGCCAAAATGTCAGAAGAAAAGATAAAAGTGATAAACCAAATGCAAATGCTTCATTTTAATGAAGCACATTAAACAAAGAAAATTCTATGAAAATTTCTCTGTGTTACATAAAGAAGTAAGCCACAAAATGTAAAAATGAAGCCATCATAGATTTCGTTGGCCAATCAAAAAGGACACTTGAGACTATTCGCTAATATTTCATTTACCTTCCTAATATTAAAGGATGAAGGGACACCATTTTTCTTGAAATTTTATTTTCCTGCCATTTTCAAGTTAATACTAATATTTAATTTTACACTGAACAATTCTTGAATCACAGGTAATGACAGCTATCCTGGTCAAATCCAACTGACCACTTCTTCTTTCATGATCCACACACTAAAAGTGGTTTTTAAACTTTGAAATGTCTGAAAACAAATTTAAAAAGTAATTTTTCATGACCTGTAAAAATTATGTGAAATATATGTGGATATTAGAAGGAATTCAAATTTCAGTAGCCATAAACGAAGCTTTATTGAGATTGTAGTCCTGCCACCCATGTCTTCTGTGACTGCTTTTGAGCCATGACAGCAGAACTGAGTAGCTGCAGCACAGATTTTCTGCCTTTCCCAAACCCCAAACATTAATGTGTGCATCTTTACAGAAAATTTTGCCAACTACCAGAGAGTTCAGCAAAACTTTGAAAGACAGATATTCAGAATGCAAATGAATCCAGCTTTATTATCCAGAAGATTTAGTGCTTCAAATAGGAAGAAAATTAAGAAGACAGAATTCTGTCTCACCAGAAGGTGAAAAGAATTTAAATATTTATGAGCCTAAAAAATGTAATCCTAGCCCCTGGGGAGGTTGAGAAAGGAGTATGGCAAGTTTGAGGCCAGCTTGGGCAATTTAGCGAGACAGTTTCTCAAAATTTAAAAATTAAAAAAGAGCTGGAGGGAGATGTAGCTCAGTGGTAGAGCACCCTTTCCAGTGCCACACATTAAAAAAATAATAATAATAAAATAAAAGTAAAATCCAAGCAAGTGAGACAACAGTCTAGGTGGGGGAGGTAGGCCTTCCTGAATAGACCAGGGTTACAGCACCTGTGAGCTACAAAAGCTAAAAACAGGGTTTCTGATTTTTAAAAGGGGGCTCAGCATGGCAACTGTAAAACAGAAAAAAAATCAGAGCGTCAGCAGCTCTGCATCCCCTCAGCCACAATTCGGCAAGTTTAGTCAGCTGAAAAGGGCGTGGTCTGCTTTCTAGCAATCACTGAGGCATTAGCACTGAATAAACCCAGGAAAACACAATAGTTAAGAGAAGAAAGGATTAAAAAATAACCATATCCTATTAATGCATTTGTTTATGAAGAAATCATTGCATATCTGAATATATACATGCAATATTTTTAGACATTATGCCATTAGTAGATAAAAGTGGGACTTACAATTCTAATTTACAGGGTACAATTGAGTAATCAGCAATGTGATTGTAAATGAAGATCTTACTACATTTATATGTAGTATTCAACTATTTAAGAACTTACGCTTTGGTATATTAGACTTAATGAAAGTTAAAGGGTAAATAAGTTTTGAGTAGTTACAAAGTGTCTCATTCAGTTTTGCACTCCATATTCCTGACAAAAGATCACGTTCTTGTCCTTTAGAAAATGATAAAATAATGAAGGAGATAAAATGTACCACCAGACGTAGGACAATGGTACAACAAAATGTACCACAAAATCACAGCCAAAAGAAATCAAACTCAGCATTGAAAGATGAAGAGGGCTTAGAGTAAATTAAAGTAGGTAGGATTTTGTATAAAAATTAAGAATTCCTTAGGCTCCTAATGGATCATTTTTAGTTAAATTCTGTAAGAACAAAATAACACAAACTAATGATGAAGATGCAGGTATTGGCACGTGGTGATGTGGCAAATCATGGCTTAGGAAGGAGGACCAGCTTGACTTTCCTAGGAACATGGTAAGATATGTGAACGAAAACAGATTTTTCCCCCAATGGGAATATAGGGCAGTTTTAAAAAGGTGTGTTGCTGTTGGTTTTGTTTGTGTTTTTCTCCAGACAGGCAAAAAACTAAGGCAGCAATGTTGGAAGAGAATAAAACTGGATGTAAAGAACTCAAAAGCCAGAGTAGTAACAACAGCATTGGTAAGAAACAATGAGAAGAGTAGACCCTGAAAGCAGAAAGCAAAGATCAACTCTGTGAAATCATTTCTAGAAATAATTGCTACTTAAGTAGATATTAATTAAGAAATGAATATAACGGACACATCTCCTCATAAAGAAGCTGCTCAGTTCCTTTAATGCCAGCTAATCTTCAAGGCAAGCATTTGTCGCTATTCATAACCTATGGTTACAGTTGGTAGAATTGGAGTCGTCTTCTGAAACAAAAGCAGCTGAGATACTTGCTCTACAGAAACTTAACGAATTGAGTGGCCTGGCATTAACAGATGAGTTAATGCAATCAAATCAGAGATTTATAAATTGTTATTAATGAGCTGTAGACTTCACTGTTGGAAAATTATGAAGCCTTGAGTTCTGGGGTCGATGTTTTCAGACATGGGCAAATTGATGACTAAGGCAATTGTAAAGAAAAGCAGATAGACCAGACAAGGAGAAGGGGAAGTGAGATAAGAATGGTGGAGTCCCTGAGAGATGGTCAGACCAGCTCTGCTCCCAGTCTTGTAAACTGCCATGAGGTCAAATAGTTCTTTTGCTACAATCCTTATATTTTGTGATACCCTGCAAATCTGTGTTATTAATACCTCCTCTTCTTGATGTAGCTCATATGGATCTGTTACTTACAAAAAAAAATTGCTTATCAAACAGATAAAATACCAGGCATGTAGGAATCTTTTACTTTATCTATAAAAGAAAGTTATGTAATTTCTCTCTGAATATCAACAATTACCAGCACCATAACCTTTTTGATTCAGTTTATTCCATTTTAAGAATTTTAGGCATTAAAATTATTAGCTAGTTTTTTATATTATGGTGAAATCTATCTTAATCCTTTTATTTTGAAACAAGAGTTGTGCTTCTTGTTTCCTTGGTTTTTTCCCATCCTTTAATCTCCTCTTTAGTGGTGCCTAAAAGTGTTTTTAAGATTGTTACTTGAATTTCGGATCTCTCCCCATATAATTGAAGTAGTTTCTCACTGACTGAAACAAAAGCCAGTTTATCTCAAACAAGAAATCATCTCCATTTATCAACTATCACCTGACAGTTTTCTATTGATAATGTATCTCTCACATGTGTAGTTTTTAGGCAAAATTCAGCTGACATTCCAACTTTGTGTCATAATTTTGGTATAAAATGGCACTAAACAGCAGTACTTAAGGTTCAGAGAAAAGGAAGGTTTGGGTTCAGATTCTGTATCATCAGTACCCTGGCAAAAGACAGGGATTTGATAAAGTACAACTATAACTTTAATGAAAAGAACACTGGTTAAAACATTCAAAATACATACAGTTAATCAAGTATGTAACTGTTACACATAGGATCACACTATTTCAATATGAAAAAGATATTTTATAAGGGTACTAGTTTTCTCCTTTAGAAAACATATTTTCTAAAGGTGCTACACAGGTACTAATATAAAGGTATAAAATCAATTAGGAATCTAAGATCTATAAAATTTAGGCAATATATTTTTAAAATTGTATATGCATTCAATATCCTTATGTCTTCTTCAGGTCCAGGCAGGTAAAACAAAAGTACAACACTTAATACCTCAATGTAAAGTGTTGGTAGACTATAATGAATTGAAGATTTTCCATAATAATTTTCATCCTCTACTTAGAACCTGTTAAAACATACGAAGTTTTGGGGGGAGGAACCAAAATTCGCTAAAACTTGCTCTGAATTAGACAGACTATATGAGTGAAAAATAAATTAGAGATCATTGATTATAATGGTTTCTAAGTTTATATTTCCTTCTTTTGGGTCATTTTCCTATAGTAGTTATCATTCCATGGTAATAGTAATATATTTATCTTTCAGTCATCATTTCTTTGCTGTACTTTCTACTGAGTAAAAGAAAAAACACAATGAAGGAACCCAACGTTCCAAAATATTACCAATGCATTTGCCTTCCTTGGAAATTAAAAAACTCATTTTTCCATTTTGTGAAAGCCATGAGGGGACCCTGAGGACTAAATTTATTGAGTTTCAATCTTAGCTTAAAAATTCACAACAAGGCAGATTTTTAAGAGACAACCAACCAGAGTTTATATATATTAACAACCAAAGCTGAGTAGACAGGCCATGATATTGGAAGAAAAAAAACAGAGAAAGCAACTGATTCACAAGGATACTTTCGGGAGCAAAGGAAGGAAGCAAGAGGATGATAGAAAGGCAGATAAGAGACGATATATACATGACTTGCTCCCTGTTCAATATTGAAATGCTGGAGAAGTAGGAGACGGAATGGTTTGAAACGTTCAAGCAACCTGGAGAAAATAATAATTTGGGGGAAAGTTCTTGCTTCCTGCAGTGAAATCTTGGTAAGCCCCAGTGCCCTCAAAGATTTCCCAATTTCAGCAGGGGCTATGGCCACCATTGCCCGAAGGGTAATGTTTGAGGTTGTCCAGGTGTGTGGACCTGAGGGCAGCCTCTGTAGGTCTGGTGCATTACAGCGTGGCATGTAAAATATGTGGGTGAAATCCTCAGGTCGATGGGCAGTGAAGTCTGAGAAGTTCAGAAAGACAGAAGTTCTAAGAATGCTGGCAGATCTTAGAAGGACCGGCCTCAGAATAAGAGGGCCCCAGAGTGGGGAGCTTCTGACTGCTGGCAAAGGTGAGCCCCACAGTCATTACACTGCAAGCCAGTACACTGTTCAGCAGACCAGGTAGGACCAGTCGTACCTCAGTGGACACCAGCTCTTAGTGCTGAATGTCCTGCAAGGTAAAAATTCACTGTAGCAGATGCCATGATATCAGGTGAGGCACCTGAAAGGAAGAACATCTAACTCAGTACCATAAAAACATGTAAGCATCTCTCTCCTTTTCAGATTCTATGATGACAGGAAGCAAAAGAAAAAATTTCATAGAACTATAGACACCAACTCCCCTACAAAACAAAACAAAACAAAAAAGCAAAACAAAACTGAGAACTGAAGTCTTTATAAAGGCATGCACATGCTGTATCACATAAGGAAATGAAGGTTCAAGGAGTGAGGAGGGAATCACTGTAGAAAATAAAGAAATCTGTAAAACCTTCATATTTAGGAATTTTGTGAAAATTATAATTGTTGTAAGAATTTTAACTTGAAAATCTCTTTCGTCCATGCCACCTTTGTTGCAACTAAGTAAAAATCTTCCTTTCCAAAACAAAACCAGAAAAACAATGCAAGGTAACAGCTAGAATAAAAGCATTTGCAAGCCATACTGTTAGCCACTTCACTAAATCAGGCAAATTATCCAAAACTACCAAAGCCAAATTTTTACCTTTGTTCCTCAAATTCATTTTCACTCATCATTAAATCTAAGTCTTCAGTGAAAATATGAGTATTATAAATATAGTCAACATCTAGTATGAAAAGAATACACTGTAAGAATTAATTATAGAAGCACTTAAAATTCATCAGCAATCACAACAAAGCTCACAAATATTATTTACTTTCATATCAGATTAATTGAAACAGGTAATTACACCATCTGCTTTATAGGTAAACACAGTGATCCTTGCCGGCTCAGCACAATACACAAATGTTGCTCTAACGTTCCCACTGAGCGTTAATTTTACATAGAACCTATACTTGCTCCACAATCTCAGCTCTTTGTTGTCTTTTACAAATATTTTAATTTCCAAGCAACCCAAGTGTCATACTAAAACATCACAACAACCTTATTTTAGATTCTAGCTCAAGACAATTCTTGTGTCTCTTCACAATTCCTTATTAGAGAAAAATGAAAACTAATCCTTAAGATAAAATTAATAAATTTAAAATTTTATATTAAAAATAATTAAATGATTCATTTTCTTCAGGGAAAACCAAAAAAATATAAATAACAAATCGGCTACTTCATATTACACAATTAATAATAAATACATAAATTGAGTTTACTGTAAGTTACCCTATATATACATATTTATTTACAGTCATGTGCTGCATAAAAATGCTTCAGAAAACCAGAGGTTGCTTATATGATGTAGGTGCTATAATGTATTGTGTATCCCCTATTGACATTGTAGAGTCTTGGTTTGTGATTACAACCTACAATGGATGCTCACAAGATGAAAACATCAGAGTCTTCAGAATATATCCTCATTGTTTAATGACACATCTGTTGTGTGTGTGTGTGTGTATTTATGTGTACTGAGGTTTCGAAAAAAAGTAAAGTTCCTTCACTTTCAGAAAACTTCCTCTGAGGAGCAGGGGATGGGGATTGAGGAAGAAATTTTTGTTGGTTTTTTTAGCTTTAATACAGTTACAAAAAGAGGCTGTATTTCTAATAGCCAATGACTCATGTGAAAGTTAAACATTTTTAAAGCAATTATCAGTTTCCTACTGTTCCTAACAAGTTCATGCTTTTATGTCAGTAAATATCAATTCATTGTGTACATACTGTTTGTAGAAAGAAATAAATCCCTAAAACTGTGGAAAGCAGAAGAGGAAATAATTTCAAAAACATAAAATAAAAGCATCCTTGAAAGAAGAATTTAAATGTGCATGTATTTTATATGGGAGATGAAAAGTGTAAAACGAAACAGTTGTAGTGAATCAGGCAACAGAAGATAATTTCTTCATGTGATTTAAGGTTTTAAAAAAATTGGTGTTGTGAAAATTTTACAGGTATCAATTTTAATATTTAAATATTTGACTGACCTTTCCTATTATTTTGTACCACTCCCTATCCCCTTACTCCTCAACTTATAAGAAAACCTTGTCTAGGAGAATTATTCTTTGATACGTGCTTGTCTGAGAGAGGGAGGGAGGGGAGAGAGAGAGAGAAAGGAAGAGAGGAGAAAGGAACAGAACAGTATGACAATAACTGTGCAAATATTAGTTCTTTCTCGCTTTTGCAGCTCTGCCCCTAAAATGCTGAGAACTTGGATTTCCTCTTGCCCTCTGTACCAAAGTGTTGTGGGCAATCTACTTATGTGACCCAGATCCCTGAGACCCCTGCACTGCCTCTTACACCTTCTGATAAACTTAGATCATTTATCGTACTCTTAATATACCTCTACTGCAGTGGTGTTCACAAAGTATTTTAAGAATATTTTTATGTTAGACTATGAGTTTTTCATTTTATTATCTTTCCAAGACCTGGTTCTATGCCTGGCCCATGAAGAGCTCCAGTGAGATCAAACAACAAACAAACAGACAAAGAAAAGCACCAAGTGGGCTCTCGTACCCCTCTCATGCTCCAATGAATCAGTAGCTAGAGGGTGGAGAGCAGCAGATTTTGTTTTAGTAATTCTTTCAGGTGATTCTTATAAAAGCTAGAGATTGAAAACCACTTTTTCAGAGGGACAGTTGGATTTGCGTTAAAAATGGAAGAACTTGCATTAATTCTTCTAAATGTTAATAACTGTCATCGCGCCCCTATGAAGAACTACTCTCCCAGATAAGCAGCAGAGAGTTGCTGGGAGCACGTGCCACATGGTGGCACTCACAGAAGCTCCCACACCTGAGCGTGTGCTTCTGCATAGTCCTATAGTCCTTATTTTCTCATTTTCCTTGCTGTGAGGCCTGACTGCCTAGAGTAAATGTTATTTCCCTAAATTGATTTCACTCATCTCAGTTTCCTTCCATTAAATCTGATTAAAGAAGCAAAGTTAACTAAAGTTTTAAACATAGAGAGATAATTAGCATTCAAAACAGGGAACTTATTTACCCGAATGGATTCCTACAATGTGTGGAGAGAGAGAAAGGCGGGAGGGAGGAAGAGGAAGAGCAAGAAAATTGCTTATTTCAGGTACAGTCTGTACTTCTCACCACCCTCTACTGTCTTAGCAGAGTAAATAAAATGACAGGCAAAATGAGAATTAAAAACACAGGCCTGGGAAGGAACACATGACAAATAAGCTTTTTGAAATTTTCTTTAATATTCAAGGAAGATAAGATTTATGACAAGATTCAGCAATTAAGAGTGGAAAGAACTAAGTTTTATACCGGCCCGGCAACTAATTTGGGAAAAGTGATATAACTTTTTGGGCTTCTGCATGCCCAGTAATAAAAACAGATTCAACTACAAAGCCTCAGAAGACCTAGAATTGGTTGGGCTCTCATATGTGAAAACGCTTTGTCAAACCGAAAAGTAAGGAAAGACTGAGCTGATACGCTAACAGGGAAGATTACCTCCTAATAAAGGAAGGAATTTTAGAACAGAGAATTTATCAATCTTTACTTTAAATAAATTGGGCTTTTAATCTAGAACTTTAAATATATTTTTTAAAACTTCGTATGTGTATATATTCCAATGTGTTATTATTGATAAAAATAGAGAGCACTCACAACAAAAATTCATGCAATTACCCATATTCAAGTATTATGGTATTAGAATTCTAAAGTATTTTGGCTCATTTTAATGAAAATTACATGTAAGAAGGTACAGAAACAAAATGACATACATTCTGTGCCTACCAGTAAGATTTAAAAAATGTCTTCAGCCAAGTGTAGTGGCACAACCCTGTAATCCTAGCTACTAAAGAGACTAAGGCTGGAGGATCTTGAGTTCAAAGCCATCATCTTAGCAAGATCCTCTCTCGAAATAATTGAATAAATACATAAATTAATTAATTTTAAAAGGCCTGGGGATGTAGCCCAGTGATAAAATACATGCCTAGCATCTGTGGGATCCTTCGTTCAATCACCAGTATCGCAAAAGTTACAATAAATGAATAAATAAATAACTGGTTTTATATTGCCCTCTTTATATTTAGATCTGTCACTAGGAAAATGAACAGATATATCTAAAAAACAATTGAGACCTATACTCATATCAGTTTTTTCCTTCCCTCATTTTGAAATTAAGGTGTATTATTTCCATACAGATTATTGCACAGGATATATGTATATAGGTATTCATAGACAACATACAGTATCAGTCTGTGATTTAAAATTTGCATTTAAAACTTGCTTTTATTCACTTGATATTAAGCTTTTAAAATGTGTGTCAGTATTGATTCTGTTGCCTGATGGGTGGGGTCAGAGGAAGTCCCTCAAAGAAGAGTAGGTTGTAGACTCACTGATTATGTCAAAAAAAAAAAAAAATCAGGACACATCAGTGAGAAGCACAGAAAGTTTCATTAGGCATAGGTAAGGAAGCATGTAGCCAGAGAAAATAGAAAGAGGTCCTTCAAGAAAGAGCAACATTACGGTCTGGGGCTAGGTTTTTTATATGGTCCCCGGCATGCAGATCTGTAGAATCTGTAAATTTATAGGAAAGGGAGAAAAGTGCTGGCTCAATTTTCAGGTGGAAGCCAAGAGTCCTCTTCTACTGGGGAAGCGCTCATTTTATAGGCGAGAAGCATAAGACCAACCTATTCTGTATTTTAAGACTCAGGAACTTAGGAGTGAATACCCTGGGAAAGAAAATTCTTGTAAGCTGTATTTTTTTTAAGTACAATTTTAAAATTACAATTTTTCTTGTTTTCTATCTATCTTTATTTTTTGTATCTTATATCAGATGCATGTTGCTACACCGTTTTCTGTAATAACAATGGAACAACTTATTTTTACTCTTACACAGAATGTTAGGTCGTTTCTGCTTACTTTTTCTCCTATTACAAAGAGTTCATTGGCAGGTGTTTTCTTTTTTCAACGAGTGCCATTCAGATGAATTTAGCTGTAGGAAATTGTCCAGGGCACATTCAAACCTGACAATTCTGTCCACAAGCTCCTCCTCAACAGCTGTCCATACTAATGGAGGATAATTTTATGTAAAATTAGTATTTCCATGAGATGTTCCCATGAGAGGAGTTGTCTTCTGTGATGAGAAATCAAGTGCCAAAGGAAAGTCATAAACTCCAAGAAGAAATATGCTACAAAGTACATAGTTTTGGTGGCTTCCATGTGGTGCCTGTAAGTATTTGGAAAAGGCTTTCTTTTCTGTTATTGGAATATAAAACAGAGTTGCGAATAAAACTGTTGCTGATCAACAAAATTATTCTTTCTTTATATTAATCGGACAGAGTATGTCTTTAGAGTAATTCATAAATAGAACTGGTAATAGTTTCTTGAATATTTAGCATGTTTGTGATCAGACTGCTGCAATAAAAAGACCTTTATTCTTTAGCTGAATTTCTCAAGGAATCCACTTGCCCCAGGCCACAAGTTAACAATTCCGAAACCATTATTTATACTGTGCTTGAGCAGTTAAGTAAAGGAATGGCTGCTGGTGACGGGGCAGCCAGGTGGAGGGTGGTTATGGAGGAGCAAAGGTTGACGATTAGAACGATGCATATGGACTAGATTAAAATGCCATAGTGGGCTGATTGGTGACTTCCAAAACCTGCATCAGTTCCAATTCCTGAAACCTTTTAAGTATTACTTTATTGCAACAAGAGATGTGATAAAGACCCTTGAGCGGAGCCGCTGGCTTTCTAGGGTAGACTCTACACCTATCACGTGAGTCCTTATAAAATCAGAGGCCCACGTGGTGTTGAGACCGGAGAGAAGGAGGCACAATAACTACAGGAAAGGAGATTAGAGTGGTTTGGCCTGACGCCACCAGAGGCTGCAAGAAGCCAGGACTACACTTCCCCCCAGAGTCTTGGGAGGAACGTGGCTCCCCCAGCTTCTGGTTTCCAAACTGTGAGGGAGTATATTTAAGTTGGTTAGAAGGATTTGGTTGGTTTCAGCCATGGAGTTTGTGGTAATTTGTAAAAGCCAATACAGCAAAGTAATACATTATGTGCAGGGTGTGGGGGGCGGAGAATATGAATTAGAATAAACACTTATTTACTTACTCCGTCAGCTGAGGAGCACAGAAGTAATGGGACCCCAGCAGCAAGCAGAATGTGATCAAGACATCTTAATTTTCCTGTAGTTTTATTTTTTTATTTTTAAACCAAGAACATGTATTGGTACATTCTACATACAATGGTCACATTCATTACATTTATTCTGTACCTATACATGATGCATCTTGGTTCTCCTCCCTCTCCCCTGCCCCTCCTCTCCGCTCCCTCCCTCCCTATTTACAGCAGGTTCATTTATCATTTTCCATATTTTCCCTTTCCCCTCTCTTTCCCCTGTTGCCTTTCTGCTTTTCCCCTTCTTTCTTTCTAGTACTCTTCTCCTCTGCACACCATCCTCCTTTTATATAATATCTATTACACCTCTTTGTCCTTATTTACAGTTATGGTTTCTCATATCAGAGAAACAATTCGATGTGTGCTCATGAGTGTCCGATTTATTTCACTTAAACCTCCCAAATTTAAAGAGCCAATCCAAAAATGGGCAACTGACATGAATAAACATTTCTCACATAAAGAAATAAAAATGGCAAATAAATATATGAAGAAATGTTCAACATCACTAGTCATTCGAGAAATGCAAATCAAAACAACATTAAGATTCCACCTCACTCCAGAAAGAACTGCATATATGGAAAAATCATCCCATAACAAATGCTGGCGGGGCTGTGGGGAAAAAGGAACACTCCTCCACTGCTGGTGGGATTGTAGACTGGTCCAGCCACTATGGAAATCAATATGGAGATTCCTCAAAAAACTACAACTGGAGGTTCCATTTGACCCAGCTATTCCCCTACTGGGGATCTTCCCAGAAGAATTAAAATCGTCATACCACAAGGACGTATGCACCACCATGTTCATAGCAACACAATTTGTAATAGCTAAGTCTTGGAAACAACCTAAAT
>PVJO010013766.1:0-50604 GCA_004026905.1 Hystrix cristata | reverse complement strand
TTAGTTCATGGTAGCCAGGTAGCAGAGCAGGGGAGAGCGCCAGTCCAATATCTAAGGCCTGGAAGCTCACTGCAGAGTCACTGGTATGAGTCTGAGACTGAAGAAACTAGAGACTGATGTCCAAAGGTGATGGCGACAAAAGACATACAAGCTCCTGCACAAGCAGACTCCAGATCTTCAGACATGCATGCCAACTTCCTTCTTCTTTCCTTTTTATTCCATTCAAGCTACAAGCCTATTGGTTGGTACCACCCACAGCTGGGGTAGAACTTTCCACTGCGGTCTGCTGGCCCACATGCCAATCATCTCACAGACACACCCAGAACTGTGCTTCACTAATCTGCTAGGCATTTCTTAATCTGGTCAAGTTGACACATCATGACTAATGGTCACAATCCATCCTTTGTTGATTTGACAACCAGATACATATCCTTAAACCAAATACAACAGCAAATTCATAATTACATCCAACCTGATGTAACTATCCTGCATACAAACAGAAACATTCTAATTCCCTTCCCAGAATAAAAGGCGAATTTTTTCTTATGGTGATGTTTACTTTTCTTCTGACATAATATAACCCAAATATTGTAATGTAGATTTAACTATACATAAGTACGTACTGATATAGTCAATTAATGTCATGTCACAAAAAAAGAAAACATAGATATCTGCTTAATATATGTGTATATGTGTATCTATTCATGGGTACCAACAAAACAGGAAATACTCATGACAATTACCATCCATGTTTCTGTAACAGGTGAGGTAGTCTAGTGTGCTAATATCTGTAACTACCTTCTTACATTACCCATTCTATGTTCCATTAGCCTTAAGCAAGCACCTCAGCAGGTCTTGATTCTCTACCTGGGAGGGTGACCCGTACGTTCATTCCTGAATGGTCTGAGCCATTTGTCATCCTGCTTGGATTGAGTTAGTGTAGTTCTACATTGACCTTAGTAATAGGAATGGTAACACTAGAAGACACCCTAAGCGACCTCCTATACTCCAAACATATTCTTCCTTACCTCTATTGTGGGGCAGTAGTACAATTTCCTCTTGGTAGCCTGGATTAATCACCCTCACCAACACCACAACTCCCTTTTTAGCCTGTTGACTCAGAGACACGAGGAATTCAAAATGGTCCCAGAGAGTCTTAGCTTCTAGCTCAATGGAATCATTTTTACGGCTCCTGGTGTTCAAAAAACAAAAAATAAATAAAAAACCCTTTTACCCTCTGGAACTAACACTTCTATGCCAGCAGAGATATATATAAGGTCACCAGAAAAATTTCATCCTCTTAAATGTGCTGGAAAGGTTGGGGGGTGTTATGGTTTAGATATAAAATGTCCCCTAAAAGTCTCATGTGTTCAGAGGTGGGGCTTTTGGAAGGTGATAAGATCATGGAGTCACTATACTTATCAGTGGATTCATAGGGAAAATTTTGCTAGTGGGTCACTAGGGGTAATAGTGAGTGGTCCCATTCCCATCTCCATACTTTGATTCCTGGACCCGTGAATCCTGGATAGAAGAGAAACTGTACCATATATTGGATCTTGATTCAGAGCATGTACATCCTTCTGGAGAACCTTGTGCCATTCCCCCACCCCGGAAGTGCCACCTAGCTGCACTATAACTACACCTTCTAAAGGTCATTCTGCCATTCTCTCAATCCAGCTGCTTCTGGATTATGGGGAACATAAGACCAGTGCACTTCATGAGCCTGATCCCACTGCCTCACTTCTTTGGCTGTGAAGTACATTCTGTAGTCAGTAGAGGCTGAGGCAGGAGGATTAAGTTCTAGCCCAGCCTGGGCAACTTAGTGATTTGATGAGATCCTGGCTCAAAATAAAAAATAAAAAGGGCTGATGATATAGCTCAGTGCAAAGGCCCTGTGCTTAATCCCTAGTACCACCTACACACACACACACACACACACACACAAAGACTATCTTCAAAAGAAATATATATATATTCAATATAATTATATGTACAACTAATTATCATATATTGAGTTCTAACTATGTGTCAGACACTGAGGAAAGCACGTTATATTCATTTTCATTTAATCATCTGAACAATTTTTTTTTTTTGTTTTTGTTTTTGTTTAACAGGTGAGGCAGCTAGAGCCACAGCCTAGAGAATTTGCCTGGGATCCCATATTGGCAAAGCTAGGAACTGAGTGACAGGCTATCTGGTCTGGGATTTTCTATTCTATAAGTTGTCTGATTTTAAGAATTTGTTTTTTTCTTCTGTCAATTTCTTTCTTGAACTTCAGTTCAAACAAAACTATGCTCACCAAGGCAACTCCCATGCACTGCAGAAAAAGGGAGCTTCCTTGAAGCTGCAGTTCTCATAGGAATTTGTTGCTTCTCAGTTACTGACAGAACTCTTCCATCGGAGATGGTGAACACATGCCCCACTGATCTTTTTTAGATTGTGGTCCACACTAAATGCTGAAGACATGATTGGACCACCTTACCAACTAACAAGAGAACTGGATAGGAGTTGTACCTCCATAAAATAAAGCTCTCAGTTTTTAAATAGAACAGCATATATGTGGTGACTAGCAGTCAATTGAGTTTTAACTACAATGCAGAACAGAAAAAAATGCCTATAAAGCCCATGAACCACATCCCAGAGACCTAACAAAGTATGTGAGAAGTGAAATACAAGACTCAATCCAGATGTCACTTGAAAATACATCCCTAAACCAAAGTCTCAATGCAAGCAAAACCTGTTTCCCAGGGACCTCATGGTCTCTGTTCCTCAGTGCACACTTCTACTCTCTCTAGTCCCTTCTCCTCCTTCTTCTCCACTTGTCTCCATGTGGACCAGTAGTGGCTTCTCTAGACTCCAAATCTACAAGATCCTCCATCCAACTATGAAGCCCAGTGCCAAAAGGGTCAGCCTCACCTCATTAGTGCCCCAGAAGTAGATTCCAATTGATCTGGTTCACCTTCCTTGAAAACAAAAATCCCAGGTCACTATCCTCTTACAACCAGGAGATCAGATGGCCTTGAGTTAAGAAACTATCTCAAGTCCATTTAAATGTGCAAGGGAGGTATTAGGAGTGGGGAGGTGGGAAGGTGTTGTGGTTTAGATCTAAAATGCCCCCCAAACATTTCATGTGTTCAGAGGTGGGGCTTTTGGAAGGTGATTTGATCACAGGGGCACCATACTCATGAGTAGATTAATCCATTGATGAATTCATAGTTGACTAATAGAAAGTAGATCCTGGTTGGAGGTGGGTCTCTAGGTGCATGCCTTTGTAGTATATATCTCTCACTCTCGATCTTGCTTGCTTTCTCTGCTATCCAGCCTCCATGAGGTGAACGGCTCTGCTTCACCATGCCCTTCCACAATTGAGGTTTTTGCCTTGGAGCCACCCTATCATGGACTGAATCCTCTGAAACCATGAGCCAAAATAAACTTCTTTTCCTTGTGTCAAAGTATTTTGTCCCAGTGACAAGAAAATTGGCCATTACAGGAAGGGTCATGGATGTAGTTCTGTCTTTGGGTATTATCTCAAGGAAGGGACTTGGTTCAGGACTGAAAAGTCCATGTGCAAATGATACGCTGGGACAGTGATAATTTGGGAGAAATTTTTAACAGTGATTATGATTATGCACTGTTTAATTTTGTATATATTCACATAACATTCATCTACTGTATCGCCACAATCTCTTGGCCTAAGAGAAAAATGTCTGCTTATATAAAGGGAAAGGAAATACAAAATATATGACAACACGAAAAAATTTATTTGTGGAGAAATGGAAAGACTGGGTAACTTTGGGACTTGCTCTAATATATATGATTACTCGTATGATTACTTTTAAGACCTCTTAAAAGTCAAAAAAGGGGCCTTAAATCTAAATGGATGAATGAATGTCTCCTTTCTCTCAGCTTCAGGCCATTTTGCTGGTCCTATACAGCTTTCTCATTCCCAAAAGTATAAGTTTCTTGAAGACAAAAATTACATGTGATCTGTCTTTGCATACTAATACCAGTTAACACTGAAATAATATACTACAGTGTGTTAATCACTTTCTATCTGTATTTTATCTAATCCTTATGACAAACCTATGAAATAGGCTCTGTTATCACCACCACTTAAAGACTGAGGCTCATAAATTAAGCAATAACCCCAAATTCCATAGTTAGTGAGACAAAGTACCTGCACTCAAACTTGACAGGTCCACTAGAGAGCCCGCTCTTCTGAACTCAATGCTATGTCCAAGGCTAGGTTCAGGAAATGAATGAATGAATAAATGAAAGAATGACTCTGTTACAAAAACAAAAAGGACTCACTAAGAGAATATTTTTGTGGTCAGTGAGCTTAGCACATTAAAGCATGCTCCCTAATGAGGTCAAAGGCATGGATTTGCTATATTTTCAGTCTAGCCGAAACCTAGGTCTCTAGAAAAAGAAAAAGAAAAAAAAAAAAAAGAAAGAAGAAAAATCTGTCACTGTTCCTAAAAGCCTAAGGTCATTCATATTCAAGGGAGGAAAGACAGAAACAGACGTGGTCAGTATTGATTGTGTTTGAGAGGTTTCACAGAACTGAATTTGTCTGATCAGCACAAACTTTAGAAACAGGGTAGAAATTGACTTCAACAGCTCACAGGCCTGGGGCTATCACAAGGGTCATCTTTACGTGAAAAAGATATTTCATGTACTGGGGACCACAGAAGCTAGAAAGATTTTAGGACCTTCATCTACCTCTAAACAGTTGCCCTTCACAACTTTAAAAGCAAAGGCTTTTGAAAGAATAGAAGTCCTTTTGAGAAAAGATTGTATTTGCCTCTAAGGCTCTTACTCATTCTGTCAGTCAGAGTTAAGATGGGAGGACACCAACTGGTCTGAATAGGCCTTTACTATAGGAACCTGACCCTATATAACTGTGGTGGTAATGAGTGAGGGGGCCAAGGGGAAAGAAGTGAAGGTCCTGAAGGGTGCTGGAGAATCAGTAGTCACGTCTAGCCACCAAAAGGACTGCAAAGGTGACCTAGGGAGACCTCTCTGTAGTTCATGTCCTGTGGGTCTGCAGTAAAGCATCTGGTGATGGGCCATGGGCCCATCTCTGGGTATCAGGCCAGAGAAGAGAGCAAGGACATGCAAGAATTCAGCAGGCACCTGTGCAATCACCCATCACTGTACCCAATGGTGAAGAAACCCCAGAGAGTAAAAGCTTCTGCTTTCCTTCAGCCTTCCTAGTCTCTATCTGTTCCCCTTTTAGCCAACTCTATCCCAGAACCAAAGAGGGAAGAGGATGCTGGGAAACGTAGTTCTCAGCTTAACCAAGTTGACCTAGTAGTCTACCAGACTCCTTTAATTAAATATAGAATACTTAAAAATGATCATCCACATCTTTGGGGGAGAGTGCACATTTTAATCATAATTATATGATAAATATTTCATGGTATATATCTTTGTCATATAATTAAGAATAAAAAATGTAATCTCAAAAAGATGCTAAATAATTCAAATAGCTGAGGATGTGATTAAAGCTATGACTGAAATATGGTCAGAAGGTAACTCAAGGTCTTCAAACAAGATGTCCCAAGCAACCTAACTCCTGACAACTAGCCCAAAGCTGTTATCGCTACTCAACATCTTCTTATGAAATTTCATTTCAGGGTAGAAGTTTACTTCAACAACTCACAGGCCTGGGGCTATAGCTCAGTGGTAGAGCAGTTGCCTAGTATGCACGAGGCCCTGGGTCCGAGCCCCAGAACAAAAAACAAACAAAGCTCATAATATTTTCCCAACATCTTCTTCTCTTCAAAATGAGATGACTTAGAAAATCTTTATACCATCTAAATAGCCACCTTACTAATATGCATTTTTTTAACATCCATTGGTGCCCCCTCACAATGTCTTCTGAAACCCCATGTTCAGATAAACTCAAGCAGGGCCCAGAAGTGGGGATAAGAGCATACCTAAACTATCACCTGGCAGAATCCCTCCACATTATATAATTTAAGGTTTAAATGCAGTGGATGTAAAAATGGGCTGTACCACTGTGCCTTCAAAAGGCCCAGCTGCTACATGGCATACACGTACTAGGTCAGATCCAACTCTGAGGCTTATATTCATGCAAAGAGTTGATTTATCTATTGCCACCCACCACCACTTGGACCAAATGGCACAATGGAATCTCAAGCATCTGTTTCAAAAACCACTAACCAATGGCCACATTTTCCTAAGTCAACTTTTGCACAAATGCCTTTGGGTGGTTGTTGATTGAAAGAGAAGGAAAGGGAGTGGAGAGGAAGAAAGGCATGAGAGAGGAACAGAGGGGAAAAAAGAAATGCCAAATCCCTGAATTACAGCCCTTCATGACTTCCTGTAACTGGCAGCCAGGAGCACACCCTTAATGTCATGGGCCTCACAGCATTCAGTCTAGCACAAGCTTCTAATCCCTGAAGGTTATGGGGCTCTCATGAAAGAACTTTGGTATTTTTTTCAGCAAGCAGTTGGCAACAATAAACAATTCCGTTAGAAGAATGGCCATGACTCCATTGTTTTTATGAGACTCTCAGCATTCAATAAGAGGCTAGGCCAGTGATGGTGAAACTTTTAGAGCTTTCAGTGATACAAATGGCCCATCATGTCATGTGTGCCATAGGTTCGCCACAACGGGGGTAGGCCTTAAGGAGCTTTTACATCTCAATTCTTCAGATGCCCAAGGAGTTGGGATACCTCTTATTCAGCAGGCTCCAAAACAGGTCAGAGGAAGCTTATTTCAAATTGATTTCTTCAGTTTCTAATTTCTGGTCTTTAGATATTTCTAGGGAGCTAACAAAAACAAGATTAATTCACTCATAAAAATAATGACAACTCGGGGCCGGGGAATTTAGCTCAGTGATTAGAGTGCTTGCCTTACAAGCACAAGGCCCTGAGTTTGATCCCCAGCACCAAAACAAAACAAAACAAACAAACAAAAAAAAACAAAAATAATGACAACTCCACACACAAATACAATAAGCTCATACTCTGGCACAGCTGTCATCTCATCCAATACATTGTCTTCTCTTGGCCACAATGTTCTTGAGTTGCCAAAAAACAGACCTTTTATAAGCATAGTTGTCCCCTTAATTTCAAATCTACAATTAGATGCCTACAACAAGAAGTATTAAGAAATAATTTCCTCTAAATTATTTTTCTTCTCATCCACCCTACTAAGAACCACTACTCAGGGAGAAACCAACTTTAATTAAAAAGATGAAATTATTCAATGAAATTATATTGGGCAAATAGGTCTACATATTATTTCCAGAAGAGGAAATAATCCTCTCCTCTAGGTTCTATTTATTTTGGGATCATTTCTTAATAAAACTTCTTCTAAATTTTGGCTGGACCCAATTAAAATTTTGCCTTGACCCAATTAAAATTTCAAATTGAAATTTTTAGTCCTGATTTCCTAATTCCTCTAAAGAGGCCAGTTTCTTCACATGTTTCCATGGTCCTTTCCTGAATCACGAGATGGAAGGTGTTGAGTAAGTCTATTTCATTGCTTTCATTCAATTTCTTGAGGAAGATGAAATGTTCAGGCTAAATGAGTAGCTAAGCAAATGTTTCCAGGCAAAGGCCTCATTCAATGTACATACCAAATATCACTACTACTACTCACAATGTGCTAATATCCATAACAAATTCACTATTCAGGAGTTAAATGTATCTCCTCTGATTGCATGTATTTTTCTCCTGTCAGTTTATTACAAATTGTGTTAGTAGAATTCAAGTGAAATTTCCCTAGGTTTCAATATTAGAAACAAAAGCAAAACCCTGGGTAATGACTGGCAGCACAAGTACAGGATGCTTTGAATTGGTACATCTTACTGCAAAGCAAAGGTGAAGCCTCACATTACTGCTATACATTCTATTCATATAGTCCAAATAAGCAGGCTGCCAAACCATCAAATACCAAGCACTCGAAGAACAATGCCCATTCTAGACTTCTGCTAGTAACTGGAAAGGTCAATGTTCACCTGAGGAGCAACAAAGAATAACATGTTGACAGGCTGTTTGCATGCTTGACCTCCGTTTCCATGATCACCTTTATGCAGTCACATATGGAAAACTGTGCTTCTCCGTAATGTCACCAGCAATCTTAATGAACAGTGAACCCGGCAAGACAACCACCTCTATGTCCAAAGCTTGATGAAGGTGTACACTGCCACTGTTCCAAGCAAAGATTATTTAAGTGGAGAGTGCTAATAACTGAATGTCACAATAAGCAGTCAAATAAAGAATTCAAGGGTTTTTGTCAGGTGGCTCAGAAGAATGTTAGATCTAACAGCTAAAGAGATATGGGTAATATAACACTGAAGACAAACTGTCTGGGCTATTTAAGAATACATAGCTGGTGCTAAGAAAATCTTCATGAGCCAAGTATTTTGAGAATTATAAAGTGATGTTATATCAAGGTCAGAAGTCTAAGCACATAGGTTTTAAATTACTGCAATAGCCTATAACAAAGTCCTATAAAGGGGATGAAAGACACTTCATTACAACATTGGAAAAACAAATTTAGGTGATTCCAAGATCAGTAGTACAATTTGTATGGCTTCTTCAGGTTTGTGTTAACTGCACATCATTGGCTAGTGGGGGCAAAGGTGAAAGAATATTTCTTGGAAAATTAGTTAATGAAATAAACCATGCAAAAGGAACCTTCAATCCTTCATTTACTCAACTGTGACATCCTGTTACAGTAAAGGTCAGTAAAGTAATTTATTTTTCTCCATTGGGAAAGTCACACCTCCAGTGGTATATCCAAGGAAGTAAAACAACAAAATAAAATCAACTGCTTTTCATTTAAAGACCAGTTGCCAAATGATGAGCTATATTAAATAAGGAGGCTAACTCATGTCATGTTCTTCTACTTGTGGCCCTCTATAAACTACAATACTGTCTAGTTTTTAACCTTCAGATTTTTTCCCCCAAATCAAGACACAAAATGCTTCTCAACTAAGAAGCCAGTGCCCTACAACAACTCCAGGACAAGTTCTGTGGACATCCTTGGAAAATGAAGCATTGTTACAACATGTCACCGATCAAGAAGTGCCTTTATACTAAATGGTCCAACTGGTATTTATGGCCACCAGTAGTAGCTTTCATTTCTTAGTGCTACTTCCAAAGCAAGAGAGCCAGGCACCATTTTGAAAGGAACTTCTGTAATTAGTCCTAATACCTTAAATCTATATTTTCCCAAGAGAAAGACAGGCTACCTAGAGGCATTTCAAAGACTGACGTGGGGAAGTCAAAAGAGAGAAACTTGTTGCTTCTCAGATAACAAGGACGTTGGTATTTTAATACAACTAATTTCCTGAGTACTATTAACATTCTCACACATTTTAATGGGGGCTGATGATCTATTAGAACTTGGTCACTCTATGACACAATCTTGCTGTCACTAAGACACTTGTAGCTTTGTCCCCTTTCCTTCTACCACATCTTATTAACCACACCTGACACTGAAATGGGAATGGGCTCATTCCAGAACAGGAACTATACCATTCACACAAACTTTCAAAAGTTCAAAATGCATATGTGAACAGATACTACACAAGCATAAGCATAATGGGAATAATACTTAAGAAAAATGAAAAACGGGAGTGGAGCAAGAGGGATACAATGTAGTTTTATTTTAAATCATGAAAATGGCAAAACAATGAACATTTTAAAATCTATATGGTGGGTTTATGGATGTGATCTTAGTTTTCCAGAATGTTTAAATAGTTCGTAAATATTTTTAAAATACACTAGTGCCAGGCCTGGTGGCACACACTTGTAATCCCAGCACCCAGAAGGCTGAAGTAGGAGGACTGCTCTGAGTTCAAGGCCAGCCTGGGCTACATAGCAAGACCCTAAGGAAAAAAAAAGAATATACTGGCATATTTCATAATTAGGAATCAAAGTTATCTGAGAACTACATTAAGTTATTAAAAAGAAAAAATCTAAAATAAAAGTCAGCTGATCAGTATCATCTGAGAATAATGGATTAAGTATTTTTCATCCAAAGAGAACACACTGATATCTGGTTCATCCTGAAAATATTTTCATACTTTGTTCACAACCTCATAAACTAGGTATTACCTTCATGAGCAAAGTAAAATAAGGAAACTAAAACTCAGAAACTAATTTGGCTAGTAACACAAGGAATAAAGCAGTAAAATCAGGATCTAAAGCCAGATTCAAAGGCTTAATTCCAAGATTCACAATGTCATATCATACTGCCTAATTCAACAAACTTGCAAATTCTGGAAGAGTGATAGGCTACATGGTTGAGGAGGCTTGAGGATCTGACATGGTACTAGGCTCCTTCCTCTTTAGTTCTAACCAGAAGGTTCTCAAAAAGCTTCATGTCTGGACTGCTTTTCCTAGTATCTAGGTTGTCCCAGTGCCTGCATCAACCAGTTAGGTAACTTCAGACATAAGAGTAATCATGAACCTTAACCACCTCCTTTGCTAACAGAGCAATGGCTATGAGGACCAAACACTGGCCAAGTTCTTGAAAACAAAATGCAACCACATTATGATATAATAACCATCTGCTGCACTGTTCAAATTGTCTGTATCTGTCTGTTATCCACACGCCCTACCCAAGATTCAAAACTCAACAAGCAGGGTTGGGATTTAACTCAGTGGTAGAGTGCTTGCCTAGCAAGCCCTGAGTTCGATCCCTAGGATCCCCCCCAAAAAAACAATGAGAACAGGAAACTTATTTGTCAATCATCAAATACTAATTAGGTAACCATTAAAAATAAGACAAAAAATAAGTTATGGTCAAATTTTCACACTATATTAAATATATGAAGCAGTATACCTATATAACTTGAATTTTGTAAAATCTGTACTAACTGGTCCCAGTCTTGTTCAGGAGCATCTCGGCAGTAAACTCGTAGGCACCTGCACCCCTTCCTCCTTGAACAGCTGGCAGAGAAAGAGCTCATGTAAGCAGCAGCTGGCTTAAAAAACTTTTATCAGCCATCTGGAGCAACTGCCGATGTGTCACCCAGGGTGCAAATGTAAAGTCACCATTTTCTATCCACGTAATGAAATTCCCACAGTCAGACTTCTCTTGGTCATGGTCACAGAATCCACGCTTCAGATGTTCTAAGGGGAGACCAGCCACCCATTATTTCACATACACCCCAAATATTCCCCCAAAGCAAATGTCATACAGACCATGTGGCCTATACTGTGAGTCACATCCATCACGTAAAATAAAATCTTCAAATATTTCCACCCACACATTTTCATGTGGTTAACAAAGCTCTTATTTGTGGAGAAATAGCACAGAAAATCCTGAAGGATGGATACATGACAAAATGTTAAAAAGTAGGTACCACATATAAAATGAGTAAGTTCTGAAGACCTAACGTACAACATGGTGCTATAGTTAATAATGTACTGTATATCTGAAATTTACTAAGCATATCTTAAGTATTCTTACCATACACACAAACAAAAATGGTAACTGCATGAGGTGATGGGTATGTTAATTCACTTGCTATTGATAATCTTCCACAATGTACACATATACCAAAATATCACATTGTATTATCTAATTTTAGATAAACATAAAAATACATGTATATATATTTTACCTACACGTACACACATACATGTATACACATATGTACGTGTACGTGTATATATAAATATATATACACATAACTTTTTAATTATACTTCAGTGAAGCTGGAAAAAATTTATTTTCTATAATAGGATTATGACATGATTCATTTCTTGTATTTTACCTAAATTTTTCTACAATGAACATATCAATTCTAAAATTACTTAACATATGAACTAACAAAGCCAAAGGTCACATCTAGTGCACTAAAGTGTCCACATGTCAAAATTATATTTCAAATTAATTTTAAAAAGAAACTGTCACCCAGCAGTATTACAGTAGTCCAATGTTCACTGCTAGAGTATACAAAAAGATGTTGTCCTTGTTCCTGATAATAGGGGAGTAAAATATGCACATATAAAAATGTCAAAAAGCACCAGGCAGTAGAGTACTGCCAAAAGGTACAGAAGAGACACTTCATACCTGTTTTGAGAAAGGGTACGTGTATTTGTGAGCTGCAACAAGGATAAAGTGCTTCATGGAAAAGGGGACTTTGTGCAGGAACTTGCAAGATTCAAGTTAAAACCTAAAGAAGCAATTCAGAAAGAGGAAGAGCCTAAGCAGACTGTTACACTTGGGGATCAACATGAGCCTCTGAACCACAGAAAAACAGTCTCTCAGGCTACCAGAACTCCACTGCTTTTTAGAAATGAAAAAGGTAAAATGACAGGGGAAAAAGTGTCATGCAACCGGGACAGAGAAGCAGATCTGGGATCAAGAAAACAAGAACCTAATGACCCAGACTTAAAACAGGGACACGTGCACTAGGTACTACAGAACTTTATGTAGTTGTGACTTAATGCTGCATGTATGTGGTTGTTTACATAACTCACTGTTATAAGCAAAAGGCACAATGTATTGTGGTCTGTAAGCTTGTGTAATGGCCTGTAAATCTGTCTAGTTTTGGGTAAATTTTAATAAAAATCTATTAAAAAAAAGAAAACTTGGGGGCACTAAGTTAACACATGTCCAAGGGTTTCTTTACCCCTGGAGTTTTCCAAGCTTTCAATAAGCTAGTGCACATGAAGTCCCCGGGTGAGAGAAGGGAGCTAGTCTTTCACCAGATCCCTTTCTTCACTGAAAATGAAAATGCCTTAGGAAATACTACAGTTTAACAAAGGGAAAACAATGAAGAGCCTGAATGTCAAAGCCAAATGGGCATTTGGCCTCGATCCTTATAATAAAGGCTAGACTTCCCACAGAACAAAGGATGACCTGCTAATACATTTTTAAATTTTTATACAGTGAAACTCAAACCAGATATTGTTACCACCTCATCTACTTATCAGAATTCCCAGCAAAGGTCTGGTCTACTCTTCTGAGAACACTTACAGTCAGCAGTCCATTCCAGATGATCTGAAGGTCTGGAAGAGGAATGCCTTCTTAGGAAGTTCTGAAGGGCTACTAGGAAATTAGGAAGTACAAGAGGATTCTAAGTAAGGCATGGTAAAGAGTTCTTAAAAATTCAGCTGGGGAGAGTGGCAGGTGGAGTGTTTCACAGAAAAGTGCACCTTGAACAGGACCATGCAAGACTCAAATCAAAACCTGAAAGGGCAATCCAAAAGGAGAAAATGCCTCTTTTCTACCTGGGAGGCTGAAGCAGGAGGATCACAATTCCAAGGCCAGCCTGGGCAATTCAGTCAGAGCCAGCTTTAAAAAAAAAATTCTAGGAATGCTGCTTGTGAGACTGTTGCCTAGCATATGTGACATCCTGAGTTCAATCCCCAACAATGCAGTCAACCAATCAAAGAAATCTTGCAAAAGTACTGAGTTATTGCTACAAATTACAGCTGGCAATGCATGTGTTCTAAAAACCAGGTCAGGGCACCCTAACCAGCATGTAAAAGAAACACTCACCTACCAGATACATCATATACAGGAAGGGCAAATAATGTTTTATGAACCATTTATCTGTATCTGTTATACATACTATACTGGCTTGTGTTCTGGACTATGGTTCAAATTGTCTTTCTTATTTGGGTCACACATAAAATGTTTGAAAATCATTCCTCTGTAAAACAGAAGGCTTGGGCTGGAGGCGGCAGCATTCACTGAGAAGGCCCTGGGAACTTTAGCAGTAGGAAGAAAAGAAAGCTAAACAGAAGTATGATTAAAGGAAACCAATGAAAACGCCAAGGTAACTACACCTGGATAACTGGGGCGAGAGGGAGGTTATAATCACAAATGGGACTTATGAAGGAAAGCTGGTTAAGTGGTACAAAGGGGAGGTAGGGAGACACATTTGCTTTCAAGAGACAAGAGGCCATCCAGATGGAACCCCAAAAAAGCTCTCCCACACAACTTTTTTAAAAGTTCCACAACATAGCTTTAATTTGGTCACTTTTAACAACGCTGAATTAATACTCTTTCAGTTAAACAATACTTTTAAAGTTAAACTCTGTCCTCAATAAGGTGGTTGTGACATTTAAAAGCATATAGTCACACTAAAGAACCAATACCATCAGTTGGTCCTTGGCTATTACATTATTTACCACCCCAAGGGCTTCATTCTGATTTAGCACTTGATGGATGAGTCCAGAAGAGCCTGTCATTTGGCTCTCTGCATGTGGACAATGATTTCATCAGCACAGAGACACAGGAGCTAGGCCTGCTCCATGGCAGTGGCACCACTAGGAGAGCACCATGCCAAAACGCACCCCAAGGCTGCCACACTCTGTGCCTGTCCTGAAGGAAGACGTACGGTATGGCTCTAGGGCTCGGGGCGGGGGGGACACGGATGAGGAAGAGGGAAATAGCTGAATTCCAATAGATTGCTTTATCCAGGACTGAATCCCCAACATATATCAAAGTAGACATAAATAAATGAGACAGAGTAGACTTAAAGGTAAACTGTCATCCTCAACATGCCCTTGATGAAAAGAGTTTTGTTTTACAGAAGCTATTTTACGTATAAATTACATTAATTACCAACATTTAAAAACATCCAACATTTAAGGGTTCTGAATTTCTGATTTATTAGGCAGCAGGGAAATAACACATTTAGATTACACTACAAAAAGAGCCCAACTGCTCATAAACAGCAACTGGGCTTGCTTAGGGGGAGGAGGAGAAATTCTTTAGACTACTGCACAAGGACACAAAGACTTCTCACCCTAACCAAGGTATTAAAGAGTACAAAGACAAATTTCTTCTAAGAAAGAAAACAGAAAAATTCACATACTAAACAACATGCCCGTAATGACTACAACACATCCCTTAGGGGATAAGCATATACTTGTAAGAAGCAAACAAAGCTTTCCATAGAGAAACCACTTTCACGAGATGATTAGGTGGACCTGCAATGAAGAAAATAGATTTCAAAAGATGCGTTTAGACTTACACTAATTTTTCACTAAAATACTTACAAAAAAACCAAAATTCTTCTCTGTATCAGAAGAATTTTTAGAAAATATACCATGGATAAAGTAAATTTCAGTAAATGTTTAAGTCCTACTCAGAGACATACATCTGCAAATAATATAAATTAAAAATAAAACATGTGACAACAAAAATACTATGTGGAATTATTTCGACTAGGCCAAGCTAAGTTCGCGTTCTGCTTTAAGGCATTACATTGAAATGAATCTCATTCTCACTATAATATTTTTCTTTTTAAGCTTAATCACCAGCGGCTGGAAAACTGAAATGGACATGAGAACTATATAAATGTCAGAGAAATATGTAAACCTCATTAATGTTTCCAAAAATTCATTTAGAGATAGAAACAGGTCCAAATAGATGCCTGTCTAAATGTACTGCAATTACGTTACAATTATTTTTCCAAATACACAGATATGCTCTGTCTTTTCTCAGCTAATTACTGACTCAAACAATTTGCCCTTCTGGGATCAATTGTTTGCTAATAAATAATTGTTTACAGTCACAAAATGATGTTAGAAGGTTTTCTTATTAGTTTTCCTTCTGCACCCTAATAAGATTGAAAACTAGCTGATTCCCAGGAGTCTAACCTTAACCTCGCTTTGTTTAACAGCCCAGGAAATGATGAACCATCTGCTTCAGAAAATAATGGACAGCCAAGAGGAAATATTGTTTAATTGTAGATTAACCTCCTCGTGAGGCAGTCTGAAGCAGCTTTAGAATTGGCAACTATAACCAGCAAGAGAAATAAATGGCTCGAGAGCCTTTTCCTCTCCAGTTAAGGTCCAGAAAGAATGCAAAGGGATTTTTATTACCTCTATTTATTTACAAACATTTATTTCCACAGCGGAAACAAAAACCAGCATGGTCAAAACTGATTCTCAAAAGTACAGTCACTGCCTTCCAATTTTGTTTGCCCAAATACCTTTAATGCAGCAAACCAGCAAACCATCTCATGCATTTAAGAAAGTGTTTATTTAAAAAAATCAATAAAAACCTCTTTTCCATTATTTTCAAGTTCTTATAATATTAAGATTAATATTTTCCCTGGTTTCTTTGTTAATAGTAATAAATCCACCATTGGGGAGTACGAATTGTTTTAATATCATCAACATGGCACTTAAGTAAATGAAATCTTGTCAAGTACATGGTGACCTACAAGTTCAAAAGAAAAAAAGAACAGCATGAGATCAAAATGGCCGGCCAGGATAAGAGATACAAAAGTGACAGATCAAATGCAAACACAGCCTTTTATTCAACAGGCTTCACATGCTAAGACTTTTCTAAAGTCAACCCTGTAAAAGCATGTATGATACTGAATATTTAATACTCTGCCCCCTTTCAGGGCCTCCACCAATTAGCAAGGGTGTGATACCCATTTTAATTCAGGGAAGTACAGGAATCCTGAAGACATTCAGTAATTCCACAAATATTTATTGAGGAATTCCTTCAAGGGCCTGGGGATAGAGAGAGACAGGAAACAGACAAACACACTTAGGGGAAGACATTTCACAATATAAAATGTGTTTTAAGTGTCAGTCTTCCCAGAAATCCAGTAGAGGTAATTAAGTAAAAAGCTTTGCTCTGTTGGTATCAAAAAATGTAAATGGTGCCTCTCAGTCAAACGTTACAACCAAGAGCCACGGACATCCATGAAAATTTCAAAACTAAGGAAATTCACTATTCTAGACAAGGCCATATTATTCTAGGTTTCCAATAAGACCTGAAGGTCATTCATTTTGTGTAAATGTTATAGAAACAACCTTTGTAGAGAGGAAAGTCTTTTGATGGTACAAATTCTTAAATATCTTAAATAGAATTTGCTAAAATATTCTTGAATTCCTCAACTTAATTTTGAAGCAATGAGCTAGTAATAATTCCAGAGATTCAAATAATAGAGGCTATTCAAGAAGAATGAGAGTTTGACATTCTTCTCTACAAAACAACTAGGCACAATTTTATCCATCAGACGTCTATCAACCTACGGATATTGAAAGCTTGGGAGAACAAGATAAAATCAACTCCAACCCTACAGTCAGCTGTAATATCGAGCAGGCATCAACAATGCTATTCATGAATTTAGAAAAATTAATAAATCCTGGGTTGAATGCAAGAAAAGGCTCAAATACAGGTGAAGCATACTCACTTGGGTTTTGTTTCTGCATCTGTCACTTGGCGAATGAAGATACCATCTTCGGGATGTTCCGTGTCATCCATTTCATACATATATGATGATGCTATTGCAAGCGTAGTCCCATCATTGCTGAAGGCAAGTGATGCAATGCTGGTGGGGTACCGATGAAACTGACAGAGTCGCTTTTTGTTAAATGGATCCCAAATATTTACAAATCCATCGGAACCACCTGCAGGTAATTTCGGAACAGTTAAAATGGTTCTCACTATCACAGAAGTTATATTTTCCTCAAGAAGTATTTTTCCCTAAATACCTAAAAAACAAGCTTAAATTTCTAAAATAATTTGCCTAAACACCAAGGGTTTTCAAATAATTTTTAAAATTCTCTAGTCTTAATAATCAGGTATAGGTTAGCAGGCCATACTTTACCTGTGGCAAATGTATTGTGGATATTATGAAAGGAAATGGCATTGACTGGGTAAATCTGCTCAATATTATTTTCTTTTAGTCTGTGACACTTGAAGGCATACTTCTTCTTCTGCACCTCAGGACTTGGGTCCAAGTATTCAACTGCCACTCGGCCTTCAATAGAGCTTAATACATAACCCTGCCAAGAGAGAACCAGAGGACAAAAACGGTAAAATTCAGCTTCCAAAAACAAGGCACTAGTTCAATTCACACTAAATAAGGATGATTATTTCAGAAATAAAAAGAAATTACCACCAGATTTTAACAAAGTGTTTAAGCTGAACTGACATAACTACGACAACTCTTAAAAATTTAGTTACAAATATTAATAGCTATCTATGAGAAATAAGGCTATCACTTCCTGCTTTCTTCACTGTATCAGTGCTTTCAATACTGCAATAAAAAATATCTACTTATTCTGTCACATCTGAACAAAAATTTTTAAGTGTTTTAGTTTCATTTATTTGTTTCCTGTCCAGAAGGGGACTCAAATTTCTTCCCTTGGTTAAAATGTATTATTCCGTGTTCTAGGCCTCTTCATCTCTAACAACTGTAAGAACTGTTTCCTTTGCCAGGAGCATCAATAACCCAAATCGACCTGAACACCAGTCTTCCATCTCAGATGTTCTGCCTCTCACATTTACTACAACTAGTCAGGTTTGACACAACACAGACTTTCGGGAATGATCAAAAGTGGTTTACAATTTCAAACCTTTGCTTCCTTTTCTTTAAATGCCAACATGCTTTAAAAAAAAAAAAAGGCAACAGATAATTTGTTGAATATGAAATGTATGTTTTATGTCTTTTTTAATCCAACATATCATTTATTTCCTAAAAACTGCTCTTAGAAAAAAATTCAGTAAAACCCTATTTTAAACTTCCACTATGAAGCAGAGACAGTCCTATAGAAATTTTGAAATAAACATAAAAATAATTTTTACAATGCAAGCATATTTTAATCACATACTGTATTTAAAAATCTCTATTTTCACATTACAATTCCTTATCAACAGAAATTTACAAATTGCTGAAAAAAGCTGTGATCGTCATTTCAGGCACAGGCCTTTTAAGATAAAAACCCAAGAGAATAACTGATGTAACTGCTTCAAATTCCATAATCACTGAAGGACAGCCATGATTTGAAACATTGCTGCCGCATGTAATGACTTTTCCTCTTACAAAATTCCTATTAGAGCTGAACATGCTGCCAACTCCCCCTTACAACTCTAAGGATTAAGGGAAGGAGGTAGTTCACTAGGAAGCTCACTAATCTCTTTTAATGATGACGGAAGGAGAGCCACCCTGTACATCAAGAGTTAGCTATTAGATGAGGAACACTGCCTCACTAACCTCATGGACTTTGGTTTTTTTTAAATCAAAGTTCTATTGTCAGGTAAAAGATCCTATTACTATCAGGATTACAAAAAAGCAAAAAGAGAACAGCAAATTCTATAAAATTAAATTTCCAGACTGAAGTTTTAATTTACTGGTTTGTAAACTGAAATATCTGCAAAACTCCTTGATAACTGTAAACCTAACAAGCATCCTGGACCAGGATCAACAAGAAATCAAGACTTGAGTGATCCTGTGAAGATGACTTAACATCTCCGAGCATTAAGCTTTTTTCTAAAATGGGAGTTAATATATTATCTTTAACAAAGGTTGTCAAAATACTAAATGAAAACATAATAGCGAATTCTAAGTCACTATTCAAAACAAAAACTTTAAAGGCAGTCACCAAATCATTATACAAGATCATATTACTTTCAACTTCCAGAACAGGGAAGGAAGGTTAGGTCAGTACCTGCTTGTTTGGAAATGCTCGTATGCAGCGAGTCTGGTACTTCAGGCTGGACTCCCTGCGCTGCTGCACATAGCCCATGTTCCGTAAGTCCCACACTAACACTCTGCGGCCTGCTGTGCCCACGATCAACCGGTCTCCAGACACTGAGAGCGTGTATACCTTTTAGAAGAGATCAAAACTTGCTAAACACCACCTACTCTCTGAAAAAGGCATTTTGCCCCCAAATAAAGTCCATCAAATCATAAAACCATAAAAAAGTTAACCTGATCAGGTTCCCAAACACAGGTACAAATTTTGTGGTGCTGGGGATTGAACTCAGGCCCTTGTGCTTGCAAGGCAAGCACTCTAATCACTGAGCTAAATCCCCAGCCACAGGTACAAATTTTAAGATACTGCAGTTATTCAAACCAAGTAGTTCACAAAAAACAGCAAACCCAGGATATTCTTGATACTTTCCCAAAAGCACATTCTGTAGCAGCACTTTTGAAAACCTAATTCTTTTGGTGTGTTTTTTTTTTTAATTGAAAACTTAACTAAAATAAATTAATCAATTTTCCCCAACCCGTTTGTTTCATTTAGGGACAATATAAAAGTGTAAAAAAAAAAACAAAAAAAACCCTCAAAAATGAGATAACAAAGCCATAAAATTCAAGATACCTTTCAGTAACTTTCTAGCTTTTCATAAAACAATCATTCTCAAAGTTATTTTTCTATGACTGCCTTTTGGAAGATTTCATTTTGCAACCCTAAAAAGCTTGACTTTTCCCAGCTCTTAGACTAAATAAATAAGCCTCTCTAGGAAAAATAAGAAGCCGTAGTTAACTAGCTGTTTGTTTTTGATGCCACAGAAATTCAAAATTTAAAGACAAAAACAGTGTTCTGTCCTCTGGCAAAGCTAATTCTTGTGCCCTTATATCATACTAAACATTCAAGACAGAAGTTCATCTTTAAGGAAAATTTTAAAAAGCATTTTATCCCTAAAAGGGTCTATTATTTTCTTCATAATGCTTTTCCTGCAACATTAAAATTTCCACAAAAAATTTTTATAATAAATCTTAGATTTCCTGCAAGCAAAACACTTAGTAGTTTCTCTGTAAGTACAATGCTACTTGGAGATCAGAAGTACCAAATTCATGAAAAAGGCAGCCAAAAAAAAAAAAATTCCTTGAACATGTTAAGTCATTAAAAAAAAAAACTACACTTGAGATCCATAATTGATTACTATTTTCAACTAATAAGCAATTCTAATCTAACTTAATATTTTCAACCCTGAAGAATTACTATAAAAAATGCAGCAGGGGCTGGAGATATAGCTCAGTGCTACAGCACTTGCCTAGCTTGAGTGAGGCCCTGGCTTTGATCTCCAGCACCACATGAAAAAAAAAAGTAGAGAGGCCCCATGATTTGGTAAGACATCTCTTTAACATTCAGTAATTAAACTATACGGTCAATAACCACTAGTATGTTAACTACTGACCACCAGGCAAAAAACAAAGTTAGGCTACCAATGCCGCAAGAGCAGTCTCTACAATCTGGTCATAAAACTCAACTAATGTGACCAAATGAAATAAAAGAATTTAAAAGACTGAAAGTAATAGATTCAGTGTGTGCAGATCTAAATACAAGAAAAAATTATAAAATTTTATCATAGTTTATACAGAAAACATCTGCAGAAAAATGAAATTAGTCTAAGATGTATGAAGTACCAAACTTAAAAAATACAGAATTCAGAAAGAAATCAACTTATAATGGTACAATCATATCGAGAATTTTACCTTAAATCTTTACTATACAGGTGACATACAAGCTTCTAATACTGCTTTCTAACCCCGCTGATCATAAATCAAGGGAAACCACTGTCATGCTACTGACTAGGTATATGCATTTATCAAAGAAAGTATTAAAAAAAATGACATAATGAACCTTGCTGAACCAATAAGCAGCTTGATTCAGTGTGGCTGTCCGTTATATAATATTCTGTCAGCAATTCATCACAGTTCTTAACACGTTACATACAACCATAAATCAAAACTAGAAACAATGCAATTATTTTATTCTGAACAAAGGTCTTGCCAGAAGTAGATTCAACTGTGATATGACAAAAATAATGGCTCTTTGGATACACTACTGTATATAATGATGGCTAACAGGAATTGAATAGTATATTTACACCGAGGAAACAGACCTCAAGTGAGGGATACTTTTAAACCAAAACAATCAATCTTTATAATTAACTACCACCTAATAAAGTCTGATGAGGATATAACAACAATGCTAAATTACACTTTCATAATACAGATCAAAAGGCTAAAACACAATTTCAGTTTTAAAAAGCTCCATTCACTAATAATATTCAAACTACATCTGTCAGTATTTATGTACAAGGTATTATCAAAATATATGGTGTATGTTTAAATTTTTAAGAATTTATTACAGTAAAAGACACTTTGCCATTAATCCCCCACAAAATACACCCCCTTGCTTCAAACACACTTATCCATCCCACTGTGCCTATCACTTTCTGAAGCATTTCTGGAAGCCCTCTTTCTTGTCTTTAGGTGAGGTGATGAAAAATACAGTGAATGCTGCTGCTGAGTGCCATCCAATGGAAAAGCAGACTTGTAAAAACTTTGTGGTCCATCCTCATCCACCTTATTCTCAACTAGCACCTGACACTGTGCAATTTCTGGCTCTTCCCCAAAGTCACGATGACCACGAAAAGTGAACATTTTTAATCAATTCAGGACATCAAGGCAGCCATGATAGAACCAACTAAAGACAATAATGAAAGAGGACGTCCAGAACTGCTTCAGTAAGTGGCAAGAACAATGGAGTAAGTGTGTCTAAACAAAGAGGGATATTTTGAGGGGGATTAATAGTAATGTGCTTTTACTATAGTAAGTTTTTTAATTTAAATATTCACCATTTTTTGATCATGCTTTACATACAGAAGGGAAGTCTGAAAACTACAGTGACTCTTTAAATTTAAAAAAAAAAACTTATCACAGTAAAACACATTGCCAAGAACAATGAGATGAATGTGTTCAAAGCAGGTGGGAATATTTTCAGGATTAATGTCAATCTGTCTTTTATTGTAATACATTTTTTTTTGGTTTCCTGAGACAGGGTGTATGTAGTTCAGGCTGGTCTTCAACTCTCACAGTGATCTTCCTGCCTCAGTCTCCCAAGTGCTGGAATTACAGGCATGCACCACCACACCCGGCTGTAATAAATTTTTTAAATATTCACTGTCTTTTCGATCATATTTGTGATCAAACACACACACACACACACACACATACACACACACACACACACACACACACACAGTACAGGCCAGGGAATACAGAGTATGTTTCTCACCAACTTTGAAATGATAACTCATTTCATCAATAGTCAATTCAAATGAAACCTTAGGGTGACAAGCGAAAACGAGTGATGCTCTATCCCATTTTCTTGTTTGGTCACTTCAAACTCAAATTAAAATAATTGAGAAGTTGGGCTGGGGATTTAGCTCAGTGATTAGAGTGCTTGCCTGGCAAGCACAGGGCCTAAGTTCGATCCCCAGCACCGGAAAAAAAAAAAAAAAAAAAAAAAAAAAAATTGAGAAGTTTTTGCTAAATGATTTCTCTGAAAAGGTAGTGGTTTACCACTCGGTCCTGAGATTTAAAGCATTAACAATACATAGAAACATGTTCATTTATACTTGTGCTCCCTGATACAAGTGTAACAACCGACAGAAAAAAGATGACCAAAATTGCAAAGTTAATTAACTTTGTATGAAAGCACTTCTACATGGTTGGATTTGCAAAACAGACACTGTCAACCCTTCATCTTTAAATTAAACAGCAAGTTCATCAAACGCACATCAAAACAAATTACCCCAAGGACCATAATTTTTCTGATAAATATCAAGATCCTACCTTTTCAGGTTGAGAGAAGGTCCCAGCATTACAAGGTGTTCTGGGATCCCACAATTTAACTGTCTGATCCCAACTTCCAGTAACCATCACATTCACTTCTGGACAATATTCAACACATCTGATAGGGGCATCATGGGTTCCAACAAGATTCTCTATAGGAAAAAGAAAAGAAAAGAAAAGAAAGCTTTACTCTTTTCACTGAACAAAGATTCCTCAAATGAAAAACTAAAGGAACATTCAGCTATAATGATTCTGTTCATCCAACTCCATGAAACAGTCTAAATTCAGAAAAATCTATGATAACAAAAACTTACCATTCTTCTTGTTCACCTTACAGTACACAGTTTGATTCACCAGCATGGTATGTATAAAGACCACCCTGAATTTCACACCACATTAAAATGGTGGCAGGTCTATTGTACCCCATGTGAGTCTAGGCTTCTTACCGGGAACTCTGTACCTCTGCGTTCATCTAGTGGAAAGTCTGTCTGATACATGTTAGGTGTTCAAGAAAAACCTGTTGAGTGGACAAATGAGTGGAAAACTCTAGTCTTTTGGATCTTGACAACACTCATGTTTCACATTAAACTAATACTTGTAAGAAATTTATTTATGTGGCTACACAATTACGAGAGCTGAGGATGAAGTCTTAACTTCATTTGGTTGTCATGAAAAGTCAAATTTCCAATACATAACTTCTTTCCTACCAATTTCAACTTCTACAATATTTCATTTATCCATTCAACTAACTACTAAATGTCTACTATGTGCCAAAATCCATACAACCTGCTAAGGATACAAGAATAAATAGTATATGGTCTTCACTCTCAAGAACAGTACCTTTTATTTTTATTTTTATTTTTTTTAAGAACAGTACCTTTTAAAAAATCATTTAAACAAGAAAAGTACGGTTCACGAACTTAATTCATTCCATGATTCTGGGGAAAATGGCCACATGAGTGTTCATGCAAAAAAGATGGCCACGGTCATGTTCGTCACCGGATGAAGAGTTTGCAAACGAAAACAAAATTTTGCCGAACGCTTGTGTTTGTGAACCAAATTGTTGACAAACAAAAGCATACATGAACCAGCTATCCTGGCTTTTCTCAAGATAGCCCACTCTACTTCCTCCAGGGTATACTTTTATCTTGCTTTTTCCTCTTTTACTTGGCCTACACTCGCTCTACAGAGCCAGTTTCTCCCTCACTCTTCACCTTTAATTTTTCAAAAAAAACTGGGAGCCAGGCATAGGTGGGAGGCTAGGTCAAAGGACTGCCACAAGTTCGTGGCAGCCTGAGATACACAGTGAGTTCAAGCCCAGCCTGAACTACACAGGGAGACCCTGTCTCAAAAAAAAAAACCAAAAAACAAAAAAAACAAAGGGGAAAAAAAGTCAAACTTTGCCACTGTTTTTTTTTAAAAAAAAAACAATAAAAAAATGGCTCTGGGCTATTCTCCTCTGTAAAAAAAAAAAAGGATTTGTGAACCACTGTATCTTGTGAGGTTTGGCAATGACCTTCAAAGAATAAGTAACTAATTCTTTTAAATTAGTTTTTTAAAAAGTCTTTTGAGGTTGGGGGTGTAGCTCAGTAATAGAGCGCTTACCTAGCAAGCTCAAGGCCCTGAGTTTGATCCCAGCACCTCTCAAAAAAAAAAAAAAAAAAATCTTTTAAGTTTGCTTTTCCCAAGGCTTATTTAATTTACTACACAGGGCAAAATACTGGCAAACAAAATGAAACACAAGCAGCTAAAAGTTACATAAGAAAGAGACCTTTACGCAGAACCCTCTTCTGATTGTATGCTTATTTTTTTGACAAAATTGTACCCATCTTTCCATCCATCCTCTTGTTATCCAACCTGGCCTCTATTCAGCTACATCCCTGTGCCCTGCCATCTCTTTCAAGTATGTCTAACCTAGGAACAAGCACTCAGAGAACTCTGTGCATTTGGGTTCCCAGTCCAATCTCTATTTTGCCTCAATGTTATAAAAACCTGAGTAACACATTTCATATCTGAGATGCTAAGAAATTCTTCCTTCCAAAAGTAATTGAGCTGTATTCTACTGCTACATACACAAGCAGCACTAATATAAACAAAGTTAGCTATTTTATATATTTTTTAACATATCTTCCTTCAGTTTAAACTAAATGAGCTTCTGCAAAAAGAACCATAAAACACCAACATTGTCCTGGAAAATCCTAATGAAAGATAGACCACTACAGGATCCAATCTATTTCTAAGGACAAGGTAAAAGATCAAGTTCTTAAGTATTACTTCATATAAACACTTAAGACAGTGATAAAAAAAAATGGGCTTTACTGCAAAAAATAATGTTTTGTAATCAATAAACTAATCATTACCATTTAAACAAAAGAATCCTAAATTCACAGCACTTTTATTTGCACTTAAGTGACTTGCCATTAAGTCAGTAAATACTCTTCCTACATAAACAATCATACCTTAATATGCTAGTGCAGAAAAACTGATAAAAATGTGGTCATATTACCTTGATCAGTGTTTAAATCATGCATTTTCAACTGATGATCTAATCCCCCACTCCACGCATGTGTTGGATCCTATAAAATAAAGTTGTAAACCACTTAAAACTTACACAGCTTTAGAGCGCATTTCAAAACTCTTATTTCTACAGTCAACTCCCCATTTTATCTTCAGGATGATAAACACTGAGCACACCCATTCACTGTAAACAAATACAAAAGAGCACATAAAAGTGGTCCCAAAACTACTGTCGGTAATTTTAGGAGGGCTGCTTTATCCTGATGACTCGAGGAACTAAACAGGCATTCCTTTTAAACGTTCCCTTTAATAAGCAAGCACCCAAATTAGTCTTGCTGCGAATTTCAAATACAAGTATATGTCCAGAAAGGTTACAGGATCACTCCGTAAGTCTAACCTTGAAAGAATAGATTGAGCTTCCACATCCTCAACGCCAAAACACATATAAAATCCATAAAAACCATACCCAGATCAAGGCAGGTCCATACAGTATTCCACAACTGCTAAGGAGCTGTCCATAATTCCCTTTACAGAAGCGTCTATCCAATACTACCAAAGCTATGCCACTAACTTCGTGTATCATAAGATAGTAAGAAGCAGGCGCGTTAACTGAGGCCACCTACATAGAACGCGCAGTCCAGGACCGCGCCAGTGTGCTGGTACTTGAGCCGCATGGAGTTGGCAGGCACATCGTAGAGGCGCACCGACGTGTCCCAGGAGGACACCAGCAGGAACTGAGAAGTGTTGGGGCTGAACTTCACAGAGGAGATGCCATCCTCGGGTGGCTGGTTCAACTTGAACTCGTTAGAACCCGTCATCTGCAGAACATGCGCCGGGTCAGAGTTCCCACGGGTTCCGGGGTCGGGGGCGGGCCGGGCAAGCAGCCGGCTGCGTGGCTGGGGGCCCCACCAGGTAGTGGCGGAGAGAAGGCGGGCGAGGAGTCTGCGCCTGCGCACAGCCTGAGCCCGCGAGGATCGGGACTCGCCCGCCCCATCCCATCCCCTGCCCCGCCCCGGCCCCTCTACCGTGCCCTAACCGCGCCTCCCAAACTCTTTGGCCTTGAGTCTACGTTCGGTCCTTCTCCTTCCCTCCCCGGGCCCATGAAATAATAAAGGAAATAACGATAAAGGCGAATCCCCCCACCCCGCGCACGGCTCGGCTAGCTGCGGGCCCGCGAACTCTATGAAGAGTCCCCTCCTGCGCCCTGTCGCCTCGCCCCGCTACCTTGGCCTCCCCACAAAAGCAAACGTCTCAGTCTAGCTACGGCAGCCACCTCCTCGGTTCCCTCGGAGCTCTCTCCGGCTAGGCGATGGAGGCGCAGAGGAAGTTCCAGCACAGGCCTGCCATTGGCTGGTTTCAAACGCTAACGGCTCACTCTAGGCAGCCGATTGGTCCTGTCAGTCGCCGGCCTGGGTCAACGCAGTCATCCTGTTCCGGCTCAAAGGGAAACCGCGGTCTTCCGATCACATGGTTTCATCACTCTCCAAATTGAGGCCGGGCGCTCAAACTGGAGGAGCAGAAACTCCAACTCCCAAGAGGCATCTCACCAAGGCTGCGCTCACGCCTGCCACGCCCCTGCGTTGCACGCTGGGAGATGTAGTTTCCGGAAAGCCGACGCCCGGCTTGTCCTCTAAATAGTAGGCGGGAAAGATGGTCTTCCAGTTCTGCGTGGCATTTCCCCACTCAGTCTCTCAGACGCAAGAAGCCCATTTCGGTCAATACGCCTATAGAGCTAAATTATTCTCTTCTTTTCTGGGCGTAAATACTCTCACGAAACAAACCAAAAATTGAAGTAGAGAAGGAACTATTTGCTCTAGGCAACTGCACTGTTTTTCCCTGATTTCTTTCTCAATTTCCTGTAGTTTTCACCTATGTACCAGGGACTTACATTTCCCATTGTGTTAAATTCTGCTGATCTCATAGAAACTCCAATTTATTTCTATTATACTTTGTCTCCCTCACCCCCCATCTTTCCACATTTACTGAACATCCATGTTATGTCAGGCCTGGTTAAAGATTCTGGGAAGATGTGCTTTATCAGACCAGTCTGCCCTAAAGGAACTCCCTGTCTAGGAGGGTGTGCAGACCGGGAAACAAACACTCTGCAATGTGTTCAATTCAAAGAGCTTGTTTTAGGGATGTGTTCACTGTGGGAATCCTAAAATGATAAGGACAAACCTCTCCCCTCCCATCTTGTCCTCAGTTTGCTACATTTTCTCACTCTGGACTCCTCCAGAAATACAAGGGTCAAGAAAAACGCTTCGGTAATGAGAAGTGATTTTAGCTCCATGAAAGAAACGCAATTCTTAATGAATAGAATGCAGTGACTGAGTTGCTCTTGGACCTCACAGTCTTATTGTAATTTTTCAATTTAATCCACATTATAACCTCTTTTTTACTGCCTTTTTAGAGGAAAAAAAAGCCTTATTTTGTGATTTTGTATAAAGTGGGAGGCAAATGTTGGGGTTAAAGTGTTTAACTCTGAAGGTATATTAATAGGAAAGTTGTTGATCTGTATGTATTCACTCATTCTGAATGGGATTCCTGACAGTAAACATACACACAACCACCTTTCTACCTATTGCACTGATGATGTTATTGCTAAAAGATTCTTGCCTTTTTTCTCACTAGTCCTTGTATTCAGTTCTCTTTCAACAAGTTGATATCCAAGTCACAAATGTTGAAATGCAGTGTCTTACTTCCATTCTAACTTTAGCTAAATAATTTTATCTCGTGACTTATTTGGTTCCCTCTCCCAGTCGTTTATTTAATTCTATTAGTGTTTTGAGATTCTGAGCATAAATTACCCACTAATAAAATAAAAGTGTATTTCATTATACAGTGTGTGTATGATTCAAGTCCCTCTGGGCATGCAGTTGCAGCCCTACTCGATTTGAGTTTTAAGAAACGTCAATCTTTTAAATCTAGTTTAGAGCCTGAAAGGAGACTGATGATTTTGCTGATTATTCAAATGAATTGATAGCCTCAAAATAGGAAATCTGGCAACAATAGATTCTTCAACATTTTAAATTGAAATGTAGTCATGTCTCTGTGTGTGTGTGTGTGTGTGCGCGTGTGTGTGTAACAGTTACCTGTAAGAGAAATTCCTAGAAACTAACTACATTATTGGATCACCTGTGACTGCTAATTTCTGGATTAGTAAAAAGGGTGAAATATACACTAACACAAACTGGAAAAGGATCCTTTCCTAAAATCTAAGAATGAACTCTAACATTAAATGCCTATAGAACTAGAGGAGACTCCTTCCTACAACAGAAGTAAGCCTAAAGTGAATGTTTTGACTCAATACTATTAAAAAATCATCAAACCATAATCTGTTAAAGTACAAACAAATATGGATGGACTATTCTTACACAAGAAGTCTCTGAGAAGTAATTTGTTTCTGCATGGAATATTAAAATAGCAGCATTACAGGAAAAGAATTTAAAAGGGTCATCTGGAGGAGAAAAACTTTAGTAAAATAAAATATATGTACACAATAAATCAGAAAACTGATCCATGTGGCTTTTGTTCTCTGACCACCCCAAACTTAGTGTAGGTTCTCACCACGTACTAGGATTCAATAAATATTATTGTGAACTTGTAGAAATGCAATAAATGTAATTGAACTAAGTACTGGTGTCCTTGGGTAACATCCTTCTGATTTGGAATAGTAGTAATTTTTTCAAAGCTAATATAAAAAGAAAAGAATTGGACCATATCAGAGAATCTTTTGGGTCAGTCATTTAACACAGAATACTGCGGGTCACATAAACGTTTACAGATATCTTGTATATTTTTACAAAATGCAAATAATTTTGATGCCTTTTGGCTCAAAGAGACAAGTCTCTCACCCAAATGCTTCCCTTCTAGAGGCTGAGCTCCGGGCCTCTACACTGCAGACTCTCAGCTTTTTCGTACTGGCTTTGCGGGACACTGGCCGGAGGCTGGAGGACATGGGTGTACGTGGTGCTGAACCTTCTGCCTCCCGGGTTTCCATTTCCTACATTTTACAAGGAACAGGTGGCTGCACTGTCAAGAGAGAGAGAGGGGGGCTGCTGTTTGCACGAGTCGCGCAGGGCTATTCTCTCCGCGTAGCGTCTTCTTAGCCCCAGCGCGGCGACAGCGTCTGGCCACCGAAGTCCTTGGGCGCCTTTGCCGCGCATCACTGTTGAATACAGAAAGAGCGGCTGTGTGCTAGCCCGTCCTCTAGCCATTTAACCAAACACGTTGCAAACTACAGTGTTAACAACAAAAGTGTGGGGAAGCGCCTTTGCCTCCTGCGCCTTATTTCCGACCTCAGATCCCTGTGTGACCACGCTGCACTCAGCTCCCGCTATGCGCTCTGCGCGGGGCGCACAGCTGAATCATCAGCTGCACACCCGTAGAGCCGAGCTCAAGGCGACAACTGGACGCATTCCCAGCTAACAGGCAGCGCCACCGCCTGCCTACGTCGGAGGAACAGAGGCACGCGGCTAGTCTGGGATACGTCGTGGTGTGCCCTGCTTTGGCCAGGCCCGAGGCGACACAGTGCAGGGAGGATGCTCTTCGCGTCTCGTTCCCTGAAGGCAACCGCTTCAGCAGCATAACCAGCCTCCTTGTCTTTGTCTTTCCGGCGCAGGCTCTGGAGCCGCATCTAACCGGAGTGTGCCCCAGCCAAGATTATGGGGACTGCAAGCGGGGACTGAGGAGTGCGGACCCCACGTGCGGCCCGAGCAGCCAGAAAGTCCTGACCTTTAACCCCTGACCCGGACCCACCCTCCACGTGGTACCATCTGGTGCTCTGCCACCTAAAAGCGAGAAAACCTCCTGTTCCTTGTTACGCAGGATAATCAGTCCCTCCAAAGTTAGCAATGATGTTTAAAATGTTTTATTTTTTTCTTTTAAAATATTTACATATCTGAACTATCCCCATTTCGCCCCTACCCATCCTCGGGATGAAGGAAACGAAAAGAGGTGATTAGATCAATGTCCAAAGCCCCAGAGGGCCGAGTGTGAGGGTGTGTACATACATACAGGTGTATATATGGGTAAGGAGTATACCTGGTTTTGTTGGTATTTTCTGATTTTTTTTTTCCTACCAACCAAAGCCGATCTGCCCAGAACTCCTTTTCCCGCCACGACCCGGGAACATCCCCCTCCAAAAACGGTTTTCAAAACGCATTGGTTTGGTACAGGTAGAAAGCAGGCGATCTGGCTTGAGGAATGCCGATAAATACTCGAACAAAACAAAAAGTAGGGCAGACCCCATAAATAAGAGATAATGAATACACATGGTGTATTTCTTAATAGTTCTGGAAACACGCCCTTTTTCTCCGGAGCCCGGTGAAGGGCACAACCCGCGCCAGGGTCCGCGGGCAGATGGAGGCGGGCGGCGCGGCCGGCGGGCGGGTCAGTAGTCGAGCTTGTTGTACAGGTTGTAGAGCGGTAAGGCTGAGAGGTTGCTGCTGGGGTAATAGAGCGGCGCGGGGAAGGCGAGAGAGCGCGGCACCGGCACGCGCAGCAGCGAGCTGTCCCGGAACACCAGCGGCATGCCCACCAGAGTCTGCGCCGATGCGTGCGCCATGTTGGCCGCCTCCAGCTCCGCGGAGAGCTGCCGCTTCCACTTGTTGCGGCGGTTCTGGAACCAAGTCTTGACCTGGGTCTCGGTGAGCTGCAGGCTGGAGGCGAGGCAGGCACGCTCCGAGCTGCTCAGGTAGCGCTTCATGTCAAAGGTGGACTCGAGCTGGTACACCTGGCTGCGCGAGAAGACCGTGCGCGTCTTCTTCTTGGCCGCCCCCGCCTGCCGCTCGGTGCCGGCGTCCCGCGGCCGCTCTGGCCCTGGTGAGGGCGAGCTCGCGGCCAAGAGCTTCTCTTTCTCTTCCTTGAAGTCCGAGTGTGAGGGGGAGAGGAAAGGCGTGCGCTCCGAGCCCGCCGGCCCAGTGCCTCCGCTGCCCTTCGGGGCACCTGGGGAGCGAGACCAGACGGAAAGGTCATAGAGTTATAGAGTCTTGAAGACCCCCAGCTCTTCCCAGGACCAGGGGATTGGCAGACACCTGCAGCCTTGGTCCCATTTTACCAACCCCCTCCTCTTCTCCCTCTTGCTGCCACCCAAAGCCCAGCACCTGGGCCTTTAAAAGCAACAGAAGAAGGACCTAGCTAATTTGAGTCTAGGGTCTCTGTGCCCCCACCCTTGTGAAAGGATAGGTGGCAGCTAGGGCAGGTGGTCTGGATGGAGAACGTTAAAATCATTTAAAAGGAGATTTTGCCTTGTAATAACTGAGCTGGAAGAGTTCCTCCAGTTTTATAGGGTGGCATCATTTCACAGGCCATTTATTTGTAAATCATGCTAAGGACTAACACCTGGCCCTCCTTCATCAAATGTTGTAAAGAAGAATATCTCTAAAATGCACGAATTGTCAGTCGTTTTAGAGTGCTAATCATTCCCTGGGTGTGACAGAGAAAGAGGAGAGAAAAGACGCAAAGAAATTGCAGTAGAGACAACACTCACTCCAGACTGACATATCTTGTGTCCAGAAAGTATACAAAGAGGTTGAGGGCAGAGCCACATGTACCGCAGGCCGGGAACCTGGCCTGCTGCGGTCCACTTTCCCTCCGACCCGGTCTTCCCAAAGACGCCCCAGCCGTGCGGGGTCTGTGTTTCCCTCCCCCCACCGCCCGACCCCACCCCCACCCCCAGCACCTGCCCGTCCAAGAGGCACCACTTCGCGCGTGTCCGGTCCCTTCGCCCCGGACTCCCAGTGGCCAAAGCTCTGGCCCAAGGGGGCTCGGCTCCGCAGTCCTGGTGGGGCCCACAACCTCGCTCCCCTCGCGCTCACATGCTGCCTGGCTGGCGACGTGCGATCCTTACCCAGACAAGGAAAAGGGATGGGGGGATGATGCTTGGGGCCTGGCTCCTTGGAACCGTGCGGGTCTGGGCAGTAGCAAGCGGGCGCCTTCCAGCCGTCGTCCGGCTCCTCCTCCTCCGAGGACACCGACAGGCTGCGCTTCCTGGCCGGCCAGCCGACAGGCTCCCTAGGTGCTTCCGAGGGGCCCCCGCCCAGGATGGACTGGATAGTGAAGCTGGAGACACCACCGGCCGCCGGACACCCCTTGCCCACATCTTCCTTGCTGCCCATCCTGGGTTCATAAGAAATCGGAGGAAACCGAGAACTCCCTTTAGAGACGATCTGGGTGGAAGGTGGTGCAAGCAGGCAAGTAGGCAGGCAGGCAGGGGGGAGGGGCGGGGAGCGAAGACAGAGGGAGGGGGCGACGAGGCTGGCTAACCGTCCCTTCCGCGCGGGGGACACACGGGCGCGGGACGGCTGCGCAGGGGTCCCTGCCCGCCGGGCTCGGTGCACCCGCCCAGCCCGGGTGCGAATGTCCCTTCCTACCGCCCCAGCTCGCTGGGTCTCCCGCAGCTCGGAGACGGCGCGGCCTCATTTGCATAGAGGTTACCCGAATGCGGCCAATCGCAGCGCCTCGAAGTGGCCCCGGAAATTTTCAAAAAGCCCCGGCCAGGCTCGCAGCGCGTTTGAGCCCCCAGCCCCCCAAGCACGCAGAGAAGCCGACGGACATTAGCTCTATTCAGGGGCGTCCAGGGCCGAAAGCAGTGTAGGTTTCCGTCCGAGTTCCTGATCTCTGCCGCGACTCAGAACCGGTCTCTCAAGGGACTGAAGCAGCACAGGGCTCCGAGCTGGAGTAGCCCGTCGCCTCCGCAGGCGACGGATCCTCGCGCCTCGAAGGGGCACCAACAGGCTGCCACCACCCTTCTCAGCCCTCCTTCTTTCTTCCCCGGGCAAGGGCAAAGCTGTCTCTCCCTGGCCCGCGACCGCTTGTGTGGATGTCGGGAGGGGTTTAGGACTGGAGCGCTTCCCTTGAACATGGCTGGGAGCCCCAGGAGCAGACCACGTCTGCCCTTCCCCACCTGTAAAAAGCCCACCCCTATCACAGGCCACATGATTTTAGGGATGAGGAAGCCCTAGATCTCGAATCTAGAGAACCTGGTTCAAGTCCCAACACCACTTATTACCCTGCTCAATAACTTGAACAAATCTGCTCTCGATCAAAGCTTGCCTGTCCTCAGGTGAAATTAACTCGTTAGCATCTTCCTGGTTTTGTAGACCGCCTAGGGTAGGGATGGAAAAGCACCAGAAGATCCGGAAGCGCTAGCAGCCGAAAAACAGTTACTTCCTAAACCTTTACTGAATAGCCCACGGCTCACCTCACATGTCCTACGTGCATTTTTGTTTTTGTTTTTGTAAATTATGGATGTCTGAATGGCTACCGAAAAATAGAACATTTTGCCCCAGGAAGGAGGCGGTTATGGGGACACGGTTTTAGAATTGGGCAGAGTCCATTCGAATATTGGCTGAGGGGCCCTAAGCAAGACACCTAGACCTTCTGAGCCTCGGTTTCCTCATTCCTGAAATTGAGGGAAGCAATGCCTAACGCAGCAGCTGCTGTGAGGTCAAGGCACCCAGTATCCACCGGGCACCGAGGTGAATAAGCCATCTCACCGCTCCTCTGTGAGCCCTGGCTCTGGCTCTGTGAGCCCTGGTCCTGGCTCTCACTCCTTTAATTCCTATATCCGCTATTACTTGATCTAGAATCATCCTGAGGCAGGCAGGCAAAAGTGTCTGAGGCCACAGTCGTCTACAAGAGCTTTATGGAAACGGGTGAGGCAAAGCTCAAGGAGCCCAAGCAACCCATCCCTGGATTGCGACCTCAAAGTGCTCAGCCAGGAGATTCGGGGAGCCCAAACTCTAAGGTGCAACCCAAATGTAGCCAAGGAAGAAGACACTGTGGAGTCAGACCCCACAAATGTCCAGATGCTGCGCCATGACGGTGCAGTTCCTTCCTCGCCCGCATCGCTCCGGGGTTACTGAGTAAAGCGCTTATAATATCATTAGCCGCGGTGAGTTACCGACTGCGGCCCTTCCCGTGGCAGAACTCTGCCTACTTAACTCCTTGAAGGTCTCGTTAATGGGCTAATTGATTAGGAGTCGGCAGCGCAGCCGGGACAGGAGCAGGCGAGGGGGCGGGGGCCAGAGGCTGTGCGCCGCTGCCCGGGAGGCCGGCGAGGGGCAGGTGCCGGCCTCCGTCACCGCATTAACCTCTTCAAGGCTCGGCGTCGGGGTCGAGACACATTACAAATGGTCAGCTTTAATCATGGTGTCAGCTCATTAACCCGGAAGGACCCGGCGCTGAAATACAATTTGTGCGTCCTCCTCTGCGCTGCCGCGGTGCAGGCTCCAGGGCCTCGCCGCAGCCCCTCCGGCGCGCGCTCTCTCGCTTTTGGGGAGTGGAAGGAGATTCTAGGAAAGAAATGCCGAACTCTCACTAATAACTGGCCTCTGCTAGGCACCCCCAGTCAACGCAGCCTCCAGAGAGAAGTGGTTGTCCAACTAGGGGAGCACAGCCGTCTACTCAGCTGGAGTTAAGCACGAGGGTGGAGGGAGCAGGAGTTGGTGAAACCTTTCGGCTCTCCTAAATACTTGGTGCCAGGAACATAGTGGGAGCGCCTCATCGTCTGTCACTTTAATCTTCACAGCAAACTTGACGCAGAGTCCTCATCCCTCATTGTACAGAAGGAGAAACTGAGGCTGGGGAGAGGGTTTGACCAGGGCAGGCAGAGGCAATAAGCAAGACATGCTCAAAGTTGTTTCCCTGCCAGTACTGCAGCCTTGGAAGGGGTTAGAGGGGAGAAACTGGCTTTAGCCTTGAGTTTGGAGAATGGCTGCGGGGAAGACTAAGGACATGGTTACAGTATTTCAAATGGCGGAGACAAGTGTTAAGAGCCAAATAAGCCGATCTATTTCAGGGCAGGGACTTTTGGAGGCGACCGGGCCACTGATGTGGCCCTTGGAGATGCAGCTCCCAGGCCAAGGAGCCCCTGAGACTGAGGAGCCAGGTTAGAGACTCAAACCAGAAAACTATGAAACCTTGTGAGTCCACTCCCCACCACCACCCCAAAGGCTAGTTCTGCCTGCCTTGTCCACCTATTGGCACTAAGGGTCTGGTCCACTCACAGGTACATCCTCCTTTCCCAACACCCCACACCCTTTAATCTGCGAGCAAGTACTTGCATAACCACTTGCACTCTCACACATTCATTCAGCAAACATTCACACACAGACTCAAAGCGCAGGAGGAAGGCAGTGTGGGGGATTTAGCAGACTTGGGTCTCTATTCCCCCACAGCCTGCAGTTTTTCTGGGCTCCCCTCCACTGGTTCGTCACCCTTAGTCCTCGAGCATCGACCACAATCACACCCCAGGGCGCGAGAGGGCCAAGACATTAGGTATGCTACCCTCCACCCCTTTCCGGCATCTGGGCATAACCGAGACTTCACCAGGAGCGCAGAGGCCAGACGCCCTCTCCTGGGCCCAGCGCAGCTGCAAAACCTACTCCCAGGAACCCTTGGCTGTCGGGACCACCACCCACACACCTGAGCTCTCTACCTCCAGTGTGGCGATGCTTTAACTCCACACCACCCTCCTCGACTGGGGATAGCTCCGCCCTCCCTACTTCTGGAGGATCGCCCTTTCCGCTTCTTTGGGATCACCTCCCTCCTAGGAATTAGGCATAACTGAGTTCCAAGGAATGATAAACTTTCCGAGACTGAAAGAACGCTTAAAGTTTAGGTCCCAAGATTATGCTGCTGCTCAATATTAAAGCGGCCCAGAGCAAACTTGCCGAGGAGCCTAATAAAAATTGATCCTCTCTGCTCTGCGGCAGTTGGGAAATAGGCTGGCTGAGCCGGGTAATAGTGGAAGAAGGCTCCCTCCGAAATGACAGATGAAGTCATAAACAAGTTTGATCTTGGAATCAAGCTTCGATAAATATTAAACACAGTCTGCCCCCCTTCACGCGAGTGGATTATGATATATGGCGCGTCCAAACTTTAAAATAAGGAAATACCAGAGAAAATGATCTCAATAAATTTTCTAAGTATAAACGTTGATTATGTTTCGATTTTCATTCAAGGGCCTCTGCTGTTCCTTCTTTGGTGCAAATGACATCTTGCAATAGGCTTTTGGGGAAAAGGGCTCCCTATTTGAAAAAGAGAGCCCCAGAGGTGTACAATTTATGTAATCTGCGGCTGGAAAATGAATTGTGTAATTTATTGGAAAACAGAAAGTCATGAAGATTGGATCAGCATAGGCGAGTCCCGACACCCCCCCTCCCACATCCATCAAGTTCCAATTAACAGCCTAACCAGAGAGCTTTAATGGGTTTCCAATCTAGTGGCCTGATAGACTCATCAATTCCTCTGGGAGAAATTAAGAAAATCGACCGCCCCTTGGCGACGCAGTGTCATTCCTTTCTGCAACTATATGTCAAATTAAAAACACAATTAAAATTTAAACTGTTTCAATCAAAGGGTGCCCTGCAACCTATGTTTCACTTAATAGAACTTTGATGAAAATCTGATGCGTGCACTCCATCACCAAGGCGGGGTGAGGGCAGCGGAGGAGCTCAGGAGAGATGGGGATTCTTTATACTTCTTTAAGACATCAGCGCTGGGGTGAGGTACACCAGGAGACTCTACCTCACAGCTTCTTCCTTAGTGATGGTTGCATCTCACTCTTTCCTGCACTCTCACGATACACTTCTTCCCAGTTCTTTTTCTTCTCTCCATTAGCTGAAACCCCAAGGGATTCCTTTGGAATCTCCAGCAACCCAGACTTTGGGTGGTTTTGTCCCAGGCACACTGCCTGGAGCAGCAGGCAAGAAAAGGGCCTGGATGAATACAATCAATGGGTACCTGCTGGGAACTTTCCAAGGAGATACTCTGCAGCCTCCTGCTAGCCCTAGACTCTGGATCCAAAGATGCCCCGGTGCTCTAATGATGCCCTATGGCAACCTGGAGGTGGAAGGGTAGGGAGGAATCCCAGCCGAATAAACAGGTCCCAGTGAGAGCTAGAGTTGTGTTGTAGTTCCACCCAACTCCCCCTTCAGTTCTCACTCCCCACTTCCATCCTCTTTTCAGGGTACTTCTGCAGTAGTGCAGCCTAAATCTCAATCCAAGATCCCTGTCAGAGGCATCAGACAGGGCTCCAATGTATATCCAACCTAGTCATCTTGGCTCTTCAATCTCTTCCAACCCAGCTCCCAGCTGTTTGCAGATCAAAAGGTCAATGCCACCTGCTCTACACACTGAGATGTGCACACTTGTACACACAAGCATGCACATTTCTGGATGTATGAACCCAAGCACAATACATCCCTTGCAGCTTACACTCATGAAGGGTTTGCACAAAGCAGCAAGTGGGTGAGAAGCTGAAACAAGGAGCATCAAGTATGGCTCCTTCCTGGTCACTCTTATGTGTCAGAGCAAGCAATGTCCCCTGGGTCTTCCTGGCCTGTGGGGGATTTCTCTGGAGCTCACAGTTCTTGCCCCAACTCCTTCATACTAGGCCCAGTAGAGGGGGCTTTTCCTAGCCAATCCATGGAGTCTAAATTTGGAATGATAAGGGGAAGAGATCCTGGTTGGGTTACTGGGCCGTAGGACATTGAAAGCCTGGAAAGCAGGACAGAACGAAGTCTTGGAGGGGGCCAAAGCTTTGCCTAGCAAAGGCTTAGGCCCCACAAGGCTCTCCAGGGGAGTTCAGGTGAACCGTGCAAACAGAGGGGTGAAAGCAAACAAAGGGGTGAAAGCAGCAATGAGTGGCCCTGCTGAGGAGGACCAACATTCCTAGGCCTCACCAAAGGGCTTGAAGGCCCCAGACTGCGCTCCTAGGGGTCCCCATGGCTCCTACACACACCTCCATCTCTCTTACCTAGCACATAGTTGCAGAAAAGAAAGCAAATCACACCAACCTTTTTGCCTCCTCTTTCTCCTAGCCCCACTTCCAGACTCTTGGGCAAGGAGAGGTGAGTGCTCTGTGGTTCTCTGGTGTGGCCTCTAGCTCTGGCCCACAAAAGCCTACCAAGGGGTGTCCCCACTCAGAATGAGTGCCTTTGGTGGGGGGCAGTTTATATCTGTCTTGCTGTTGTTTGATGTACACACACCCACTCTATTTACTACCAAATAAAAGAAATACATCTGTGTTGCCAACAGAAACAGTTCAAGCACTGGCTCCTTGGTCTCCCGGGGCCTGGAGGCACTCCGAGGTGCTCAAAACTGCTCAGAGCAGCAGAGGCCAACACTATGGGGACCTTGGTTTGTAGTGAAGTCCTGTCTCTTCTGAGTATAAGAGTTGGAGGTGGGTGTGAGCTAGTGACTTGTGAGGAGGCAATGGAGGCAAACTTGTGCTGAGATTTTTCAGGCTTGTGCTGCAGTGTGGGAGGCCACTGGGCTCCCTGCCCAACCATTCCCAGGATTCTGCCCAGCTTGCCTTCACCTGGGGCCTTTGGAGAAAACCAGCCATACAGGGTCACCTGGAACAGAATGTGTGACTACATCTGTGCTTTGGCCATCTCAGTAATGCTAAATTCTTACATGGGTGTCAGTGCTAGAATTCACTGATATGTGTCTGTCTGGAAGTATAAAATGGGTGCATGCGTGTGCTGCGTGTTGATGTTGAGTATGACCATATCCCCTGTTGTTTACATGTGCTTCTGTTTGGGCAATGTAGAAAGGATTTAGATGCACAGCTTAAGTCATTTGCAGTGATGAAGATTAACTAGGGTACAGATCTGGAAGGGTCTGAAGTTGGAGTAAGAGGGGGGAGAGAGAAAGAGGGAGAGAGAGGGAGAGAGAACAAAATGGGATTGTTCACTCAGTGTCCAAAACAGGTTGCCTCGGCTTTCTCTATGGAATGTTCAGGAGGAATTTTAGAAAGCCCCTTTTTAGTGGTTTCATCAGCTCCCAGCAAACTTTGCAGAGGCTTTCTAGGTGGGGCGATAAAGTGAAGCCAGCCAGCTATCCAATATGACAGTCCCATCAGGTGGTTTCTTGGTCTTTCCTGACACAAAAGTCTCAGAAAGGCCTGTAGTGCAGCTTAGGATGCTTCCTGTTCAGAAAGGCTTTTGCATTCCTCATCTTTGCACCTGGCCCCACTCCTCTTGCAGTGGGAGAAATAAGAGGACCAGATTCGTGGGAGAGACATGGAGTTTCCCACTTGGGCAGGTTCCTAGGCTCATACAGCAGCTGTCCCCCCAGGGTGGCACCTCAGCTCTGGTAGAGACAAATGGGCCCAAGGTAGAGAAGGCGCCCCCAATAGGAGGGAAAGAAAAGCAGCGTGAGGCAGGGCAAAGCATAAACTGTACTTGAGGAGAACCAGTTATTTCTCGACTTTGTAAAGACCGGGTCAGTCAAGAACCGTTTTCTAGAATCCAAACAAATAAAGAAGTGTGTTCTCGGCGTTTGATAATATCGTGTTCTGGCTGTAATATCTAAGGACGTGTTTGCTATTGCAACATTATTTTTAATGAGCTGTTACTGGCCTGTCCCGCAGTTAGTATTGCCAACAGTAAAAGGCATCACTATGTTTGCAGGTAACACAAGGAACGACATATTTTGACCCTGAATTTCTGTTTATTTTTCATTTACGACACATGCCCTCGTTTTTATTCCAAACCAGAGGGAAATAAAGGGAGATCTAATTTCACTGGAACCTGGACTAAAATTTTGCCATAAATAAGCATGCCGGTTTATTTGGGGGCAGTTTTCCATCAACAGAAAACCATACTCGACGTTTCAGCCACAGTTGAATCAATTGTGTCGATTGAATTTGAGGAGCTTGGCGACGCACTGGGAGAAGGGAGCGCTGAAAGGCGCTCTCCAGCGGTCGCTTCTGGCGGAGTGCTCGCCCTCCCGAAGCGTCTCAGCCTTCGTCTTCCTTATCTCCCCCTTTCGGCTTCCAAGCTTCAGAGTGCCCTGCAAGGAGGGCGCGGGCACATCCCCAGCTTGGAGGCAGGCGGCCACGCTGGGTTGGCGACGGGAGGCCGAGCAGCTGCTTCCGCGGGCGGACCAGCTCTTGCAGACGGTCGCGGCGCGCCTTGCCTCTCAGGCTGCGCACGGAGACAGTGGTGGGTGGGCGCCTGGCCGCGCGTGGGAGCGGCAGCGCAGTGCTTCCGGGAGAAAGCGTGGACGTGGGGACTAAAGAAAGGCTGCCCTCAAGGTGTTGGGCGTCGGCGGACAGAGATACCCTAACTGGAAAGGGACACAGTCCTCTGGAAAGGGACACAGTCCTCTCCGTCGCCGCAGCCGCAGCCAGGTGGCTTCTATTTCCCAGCACCTAGCACATCTGGACCGTGCCCCGGCTTGAGCAGCCCCGACAGTCGCAATTCCCTCAAGTACAGCTAAAGTATCCCTGTCCTAGAAATAGGAGCCACAGTCCCAATAGCTAGGTGGCTTTCCTGGTGGCTGCCCTCTTGAGGCCCGGCCTCTCCCACCTGGTCTTGATGAGGAGTTTCCTGCTACAGCTAAACTCAACTTACTCGCTTCTTTCCTCTGACACCTCTAGGGCAAGTGGAGCCACCACATTCTTAGCTAGGTATCTACGACGCCCTGCCCAGAAACTCTCACTCTTTAAAGAACCATGTCTTGGGACTGCAGCCCTGCGCTCAGAAATACCAGACGCTTTTAAAGTGGCTGTTGCTTTGCTCAGTCTCTGCAAACTAGGTAAAACTGGGTCTTTACCCCTTCTGCCTCTCGTTCTCCCCAGCTCCCAGGGCGTTTCAAACCTTGGAAGACACAGGGGAGAGAGCGCCTCTCGTCGCAAACAAAGCCGCCTCTGTCTCTGACGCCTGCTGAAGTATAGGGATGTGCATCCAGGTAGGACTTAAGCACAGAGGCAGCCAGAGAGCGAGACTGAAAAGAGTTTCAGAGACACCTGCTCTGGGAAAAATTATCCAAAGTTACACTCTTTGGCAACATGAGAGGTTTCGTCTTTCTTTTCTTTTTAATTAAATTTCACGACAACATTAAGTGTAACAATATTTTGCAAAGTTTTTTTCTCTTTTTCTTAAAAAAGGACTGATCCTGCCAGAGGAAAGAGAGATTAGGGGAAACAAACTATTGCAGACCAACAGGTGTAGCAGACAGAAAGAAAACAGATTGGGTGGCAGAGCAGAAAGCCCTGCAGACTTGAGGGTGAGTTTTACAAGAAATCTGTACATTTATCAAATAAGTTAAAATTCTGCTAAATTGATTGTCCTTCACTTAAAGCGCTCCAGTATGCCTAACTCCTTTGAGCATTGCTACCTATCCTTGTTTTCTTCCTTCCCCCTTTTTTGCCTGCTTGATTTTCTCTTCCTACATAAGTGACTGTGATTACACTGCCAAAAAGTCTGCTCCCCTCCTGGAGGAAGGAGCAGGGTTCTCAGGAAATTTTGTACAGTATTGCACAGGTCAAAACAAATAAGTACTGTAGAACAAAATGTAGGGGAAGAGGATAAAAGATACAGCTTTAAAAAATATTGAAACCATTCACTCAAAAACAGGGAACAAAGTAATAACAGTAATATTAATAATTTACTGATAAGTGACATTCCCCAGATAAGTACCACTAATAAATAAGACCACTCAAACCCGACCAGATGTGGAATTGCTTCAATTTTCAGAGTCCTGATTTTGGGAGTTTTGTCTTTTCCCTTTAAACAATTAGAGAATTCTTCGATCACAGAGCGAGACATATGAAGAGGTTAATTGCCAGACCTTTCCTGGAGAGAAAAGCAGCCCAAATCGGGGTTCTGGTGAAAGGCTGCTCAGATTCTGGAAACTGGAGAGGTATCTGGTTGGGGGTGGGGAGGAAAAAACACACCCCGAAATCCAGAAATAAAAGTACTACTATATGAATTCTTTCCCTCTGGACTCTGAATATTGTTCTATAGAAAGTGGATAAACTAAAGGGATTCGGGGTTTGCGCTTACTTTCCTTCTATAAAAAAAAAAAAAACCAAAAAAGTCACAGCTCAATGCGAATTTAGGGGTGGGGCTGCACGTTTCACAAAAGCTTTCAGCCAAAATATTTGACCTGGAAATTTTGTTGGTTTTTTTTTTCCTGCTTTCTCTTAATTGGTAACCAAAATCAGAAATAAAAGGAGAAGCGCCTCAAATCCATTAAGATGAATTGCACGAAAATGCATTGCAAATACTTACAAAATGCTACCGACTGGGGAGGGGGCCAGGCAGTGCGCCGAAGCACCCGTTCCCAAGGCCGCTGGACGTTTCTGCACCCTTCGCCCGGCCCAGTCTCCTCCGAGATCCGGGAAGGTGGCCGGGCACTCCCTCCACCTCCCCTCTCGGGCCTCAGACCGGCCGTAGCAGCGGCACGGACGAGACCACAGGGTGCGAGTAGTAGACAGGGTGCGGGAAGGTGAGCAGCGGCTGGCTGACCGGCACCGGGGCCCCTGCACCCGCAGCCGCCGCGCCCTCGGCTGCCGAGTTCTCATGGTAGAGGATGGGCACGCGCACGATGCGCTGCGCCGCGGCGTGGCTCAGGTTGGCCGCCTCCAGCTCTGCGGCCAGCTGCCGCTTCCACTTGTTGCGGCGATTCTGGAACCAGATCTTGACCTGCGTCTCAGTGAGGTGCAGCGAGGCGGCCAGCCCGGCGCGCTCGGAGCTGCTCAGGTAGCGCTTCATGTCGAAGGTGGACTCGAGCTGGAAGACCTGGCTGCGCGAGAAGACCGTGCGCGTCTTCTTCTTTCGACACGCGGGCTTCTTCTCGGGACTCTCGGCGCCCTTCTTCCAGTCCTCGGAGCCTGGCGTCGCAGACACCGCCCCTACACTCGCCCCGGCGGCACCTGGCGTCGCCTCGCCCTCCTTCTTGCCTTCCTCCGAGTCGCTCTCCTCCAGAATGATCTCGTCTGGGCTCTTGGAGTCCAGCTCCTTGTGGTCGGGGTCAGCCTTGAGCAGGGGGTCCGGGGAGTCGCGGTCAGTGCCCGAAGCGGGGGAGGAGTCTCGCAGAAGAGCCTTCTCCGAGGCTGGGGAGACACAGACAGACGGACGCACACACACGCACACGGACACAGCCTTGAGCGAGGCCCGGCGCCTGGAGGCGGCAGGCTCAACCCGCACTGGCCTCCAGGCCCCGGGCCTCGAGGCCTCCCCACTGTCGCGGGCCTCCTCCTGCCCGTCTGGGCTGGGGTGGGGGTGCCGAATCCTGGGATCCCTCCCCCCGCTCTGGAGCACGTTCGACCAGATGGTAGCAGCGCGGCCGCTCCTTCCATTCCCCAGGCTCCCCTGCCCAGGGCCCGCAGAAAGAGTCGGCAACCGCTTGGGTCCACCTGAGTCAACCCCACCTTCCCGGCGGTGCTCGCAGCCCTGGCGGTCGGAAGCCACCCCCTTCATGCCCAAGGCTACTTTCCCCGGGAAGCGCCCGCGCCCCGACTCCAACTCCGCCTCTTTTCTCACCAAGTGGGATTGGGTTCCCGGACAGCGCAAGCGAGCGCGCTGGCAGGAGATGCAGGCCGAGGCCGGGGGAACAGGAGCGGGGGTCCCAGATCTGTGAGGGAAACAGCGCCGGGCGGGGACGGGACGGGCGCGCGGGGGAGAGGAGAACGAAAGTTCAAAGAGAGGTCGGTACCTTCAGGTCGCGGGAGGTGGCCGCCGGCGGGGGTCAGGGTGTAGGGGTACCACCAGGCCGGGGAGCGCTCCAGGTAGTGCGCAGGCAGGGCAAACCTCTGCGTTGGGATCTCAAAGCGGGGGAAAGCCAGGTCGCCCACCTGCGAGAGCGCGAAGCCCGCGGCGCCCTCCAGGGCCCCCTTGGCTGCAGCGGCGGCAGCGGCGGCTGCGGCGGCTGCCGAGGCTGGCGCGAAGAGAGTCCATGGGGGCGGCTGAGGCTTTGGGGGCGGCCGGTGGTGGTCTCCGTTGAGCAAGTTCTTGATGGAGAACGGGGACTCCTTGGGCGCAGGAGGCAGGGGTGGCGGCGGCGGCGGGGGCTGAGCGCTGGCGGTGCCCGAGGCTTCCGGCCCGGGCTCCGGCATGGTCCCCTGTCCTCCGGATCCCCGGGAGGGAGCGAGCGGGACAGGCACGCGGCCGGGGGAACAGGCGAGCGGCCGGAAATCAGAACATAAACAGGACTCAACTACGGGGCGCAAAGTCGGGGGCCGCCCCGGGCGCAAACCAAGCCGCGGGAGGGCGGGGTGAGGACCGGGCCGGGGCGGGCTCGCATGGGGGAGGGGTCCCGAGGGGCGGGAGCGACCGGGCCGCTGCTCGCTGGGAGCGCAGGGAGTGAGGCGGATCGGCGGTGGCTGCGCTCCCGGGGAGGAGGCAGCGAGAGCAGTCCCCGGCTTGGGGCTGCGTCAATCCGGCGCCGGATGCTAATGATGAAATCAAAATGTCATCCAAGTTAAATGCGGGGAGTATACGGCGATTGGGCGCGTACAATGGCAAATGGGATTAGGCAGACGAAGGCGCAGCCGAGCCCCGGCCCCGCAGCCGCCTCCGCCACCACCCCCTCCTCGCTTTCCCTCAGATTTTGGCGCTTTGGCTTCGGGCTATAAGAGCCCGCCTGTTATTGGTTTTATATAGTCCAATTAGGCAGCAAATGAGGACAAACCTATTAGTACAAAAGGATATTGGCTCTCGCTAAAGAGGCACTCGGAGCGCTCCTAGGAACTCAAGAGACAAGCGAGGGACCTGGAGCCGGCGGCGCCCCCGGCCGGCCGGAGCGTACTGACAGCCGCGAGCCCGGAGCCCGATCCCCCCTCTTCCCCCTGTGGCTCGGGGGACCCGCTTCTCGCAGCCAGACCCGCGGGAGGAGGGAGGGGCGGGCTAGGCCCACCCGGGTCACTTTGGGGTTATCTGCGCTTGCAGCTGCCGTTCCCCTCCCCCAAGGGCTAGGCAGGGACCCGTTGCCCCTACGCAGCTGGAGAGACACGCAGCGCCGGCCCAGGAGGCAGGATGCGACCTCGGCCCGTGACGAACTCAGCACTTTCCTACTCTTTGGGGTCCGGTGGCCTCAGCGTTTCTCCTAAAACCTTCTACGAAGGGCGAGGCCACGAAGAGAAGGACTTGGGTTACCCATCCACCGTTTAGCCGCTGAGAAGGCGATCGGGGAGTGAGCCTCTACACTGTGTCCTCGGGCTCAGGAATCCGCTTAGCCTTGGCCCTGGGCCCTGGTAAACCGAAGAGTGAGCCTTCCCGGGGAGTAAGAGTGCGTGTGCGTCTCTGCGCACCCGTGTGAGCGCAAAGAAAGGGCCGACGCCCGCGCTTCACTCGGTGGGGCCGCTGGGGTAGCCGCGTTCTCGCACCAATGGCTGCACTCGGATGGGCTCTCCTCTCCTTTGGATGCCGGCTCCCAAGCCTCAAAGATCGACTCCAAGCTACGATCCGGAAGACAGCACTTTCTTCTAAGAAGTCTCTCCGGCTGGAGTTTGGAGCTGCCTGACGCTTTAATAGGTGGAAGGTGAACGAAGGCGCAGTGGAGTACCTTCCCCAGTCGTGTGGCGGTGGCAGGGACACTTGCAGCACGTCCCAAGGGCTTCTAAGTCCCCGGAGAGCCACGCCAGGCTCCTAAGGAACAGCTAGGTAGAAAGTCACTCGATTACATGGTCTTAAAAAACGGTTTCTGGGTCCCACGAGAAGTCCGAGAAGCAGGCGTTTTTAGACTCTATATTTTAGCGTCAACTAATGAGAATTATTTGGGGATGAGGTCCTTTCCCGAAAAACAGCTCCCTGGTCAGAGAAAGGTGGCAAACTGCCCTCCCTCCCTTCGCCCCGGGTAATGCTTCCCGTACACCTGAGGTCTTTTTGTAGTCCCTTCATTTCCCCAATTTTTCGTTATCTCTAGCCTTGCCTGATTCAAGGCTGCTCTACACTGGCAGGCGAGACCGTTTTGGGCTCCCAAGTGAGAAGTAGATGTGTTTTATTTTTCAGCCCAAGTGTGTCAAAACCTCTCCAACCAAACCTCGATTTTCACATTTAATGTTTCTGAAAACCTTCACCTACAATAGCGAACCCTACTTTTGCTTTGACAATCTGGAAGCCTCATAAGTGACTCTTCCATAAACATTATTATTCCTTTGAGTTCTTACAGGGTTTTGTGAAATGCTACACCATCCAAAATCCGGGTTAGAATCAATCACAGCCCTGACACTCAAGCAGGGTGGGTCTCACAATGGGCGTTTATAGGTGGAGACAGGTGTATTGGAGAGGAGACCGAGCCAAGGTCACCGAAAGGGTGCTGCGCACCCATCTCTACCTAACTGCAGACATTGCTCAATGCACGTAGATCTGTGCGAGTTCGGGGCACACCGCCTGCACACCGCACATCAGGTGGCGAAGGAGGAGTCAGGAGAGGCTCCTGTGGGCGTGCGCCCTGCAGTGGGAGCTCTGCTGTCAGACGCGTGCAAACTTGCTGAAGTTCTGACGCACCGAAGCGGCTTTTAAACTGAAACGGAAAGGTTTCTGTCTCCCTAGAAAGGGGGGGGATTTAGTTTAATGGCGGAGCGCTTGCCTAGTGAGCGCAAGGCCTGGATTCCACATCCCCAGTACCGGAAAACAAAACAAAACACAAGCTCCCACCCACCCATCACCAGAAGAACTGCACAGCACAGGTTCCTGAAAAGGCTGTGGGTTCCGTCTGGGTAGGTGGGCCCTTGCTGACCACAACTCCAGAACCAGATCCAGATGGGAAAGGGGCTTGCCTTGGCAAAAGAAAGGATGGGACAGCCGTACCTGACCCTTGCCGCGCGACTTCCCGACCCTCACTTTTCCTTTGTCGCCCCAACAGTGTCTCTGAAAGGGCGCGCGGGTGCGCTGGTGCGTGCGTGCGTGTGCGTGTGTGTGTGTATGTGTGTGTGTTGTGCGCACGCGAGAGAGCTCATTTTGACCAGGGAGAGGAGTTTTTAGGTGTTAGTGTCCTCAGCCCATTCTCTGGGTTTGGGATGCTGGGCTTGAATCGCAGCGTTTGTAGAGGAGATCTTTCCTCTTGCTTCCAGAAAGTTAGGATCTGAGCCAGGAGCCCGAACGCACCGGTTCACTCGCCCTCTGACGAGGGATGTGGTCTCCTTGCTTGTGCCCAGGACTCCATCCAAAGTCCGGCAAACAGCGCCCTCTATGGGGCATCCTCTAAACCAAGCCTCCAGGAGCGGCTGGAAGAAACACAGTCCCTGCGTGGAGCGTTTAAAAGCCATTAGGTCTTATCCTTTGGCGCTGCGATTAAGGAACGACCCGCCCCCGCGCTTTCCCCCACCTCCCCCGCGCCTCCTCCCTCAGCCTCCGCTCTGGATTCTGGGAGAAGCAGAAGGGGAAATAGTCTGCGAGTGTCTGTTGATCCTTACCTGGCAAATACAGGTGGTTCCCGCTTCTCCCTATCCTCCCTGTTATTCTTGTTCCCGTTTTAGAGCCCATTCTATGGTCCCCTTGCAGCCTTCCCTTTAGATGCTAGTCCTGACTGTAGGCTGAGTGTGACCTCCAAGAAGGACACAGAGCGAGGAGGGGGGTGGGGGCTCCCTTATTTGTCTTTCCAGAACTCAGCGTACAGTCGGACCACCAGTGCATGCTCAGTAAGCACTTGTGCTAATGCTTGAGTGAGGTGGGTGGGTGGATTTCCAGTCCCGCTACGAAGGATTGACGCACTTGATCGGGGCCCTTCGGATAGCCTGACGAGACCCGAAAGCAGTTTTTAAAGAGTTTACTGAAAATCTGAGGTTTTCTGATGACATATTTCACAAAACCTAAAGACAGCCCAGGGATGGTATTCTGGAGGCGGTTCAGGGCCTCACCCAAGGTAGAAGAGCTGTGCAGAGCAGGGTCTCCACACCACAACCCCTCGGGAGGAGGGGCCAAGAGGACAAGGGGCCTGGCGAACACTGATGATTAACATCTCACTTTATAAAGTGAGGGTGTGCGAAAGAGTGCTTAGAATGACATCCTCAGTCCGCAAGTCCACCAAACACAAAATGCACAAGTGCACATGCATAAACACAATTAGTAAGCAGGGGATTCTCCAAAGGGAGCACGTCCGTATTCTTAACTACTGCACCTGAAAGAGGCTGCTTCCCTCTGAAGCTAGCAAGGGGTCTTTCCTGAAATGGCTTACAGGGACAGACCATCTGCCTACCCATGGTGCTGGTGGTGGTGGTTTGTGTGGGAGGCCAGAGACCATTTAGGCTTTAAAGCAAACCTGCACAGACCCAGATTGGAGACCTTGACAATTAACATAGCCACGGTTCGCCCCGGTCCTGAGGATCACATTTTACTACCTCATTCTCCTGACCTGCAGGTCCTTGATTTATAGGCAGCATGAACTCAAGCCTGGACCTGTGACCCTGGGGAAATTGGGCCCCAGACTACATGTGCTCTGGCCGTTTCCTGGGAAGCTCTGGCCCATCTTTTCTATTACCACCGGGGATGCTGCTGAAGACCCTGTTGGCTAATGAATGTGACCCACAACCTTTGGAGATGGGCCAAAGCCATGCTGTCCATGATCACACAGGTGTCACAGACAGTGCCTTTAAAGCTGCTGAATGGTTAACCTTTCCCTGAGAGCAAGGGTGAGGACTATGTAAAAGTAATTTCTGCTAATGGTCATTGAGTCCTCATTATATGCCAGGCACTATGCCCTGGGGAGGTAGGTGATAGTGTTATTTGCATAGATGAGGAAACTGAGGCACAGAGTATGACAAAGGGGAGCTGGAGCAAGTACTGACACACATTTGGCCTCATAGTTTTGTTGGAAGGACTGTACAAGCAGTCAGCAAGTGCTGTATAAGGGCCAGCTACTGTTACTCTTAATCTTCATTCACTCTTCAAGATGAATGCACAGGCCAAATATCTGCTGGAGGGCGGTTTCCTTGAGAAAGCAAACGTGGTCCTATGAGGACTTCTTACTCTGAAATCACAAATTAAGCTAGTTCTCCTACATCCGCTTTCTCTTTTCTTCTTTAAAAGTCTTTCTTCCTAAACCAGGAATCTTCCATATACAATTACTCCCAGGTTGTTTTCTGTCTTCTGAGTTCTCATTAAGGGAAAAGAACTTAAAATTTTGCTCCATTGAGTCTTGTTGTCTCAAAGCGTCTGGGTGTTTTGTGGGCTCTTGCTGATTATTGGCAGAAGCCTTTGATGAGCCATGTGTTCCAGCCTCCTCACCTGAAAAACAACGGGGTGCCTCAGGAAGAACCCAGTATACACAAAGCCTGATGTGCTTTGTATTTGGAAAAGGCTGTCCGAGGTTCCTGACTCCATCCTTGGGACTCATTCCCCTCCAAGGTCTCTCCCTCTGAGAACTGATGTGCTCACCACAACTCAACTCAAAAGGAGGCTGCTACCTCCCCACCCAGGCTGCACGAGAGTTCAATTGTGGACACAGACAGTGTTCTTCGGTTTCTCTCAGGCTGAGATTTATAAAACAAATCCTGCCAGATACCAGGAACACAACAACAATATATTCAGCAAATATTCGTTGAGCACCTAGTACATGCCAGATATTGTTCCAAGAACTTCACATGCCTTAGGGAACACAAGATCCCTGCCCTGGGGAGCTTACACCCTAGTGTAGTGAACATGTAAATTATAAACCATGTTAGGGGTGATAAGCATTACAGGAAATCTTACAAGAGAATAGAAATGCTGGGGTAGGAGTATATCGTAGCATTAAACCAGAGAGTCAAGTGGAGCTAACATTAAAGAAAAAAAGTTTAAGCAGAGACTCAGATTAGGTGGGAGGTTAGGACAAATGCTGCAAGCAAAACAAATGCTTTATCCAAAGGCTGAGGGCAGCAACTCCAGTAAGATGAGGAGCCCAGTAAGAGAGGTAAGAAGGTGGCCTCAATGGGACTATGGAGACCCGGGTAGGAAGTTTGTCTTTACACTATGTGAAGTGGAGGACCCCTATGCAATAGTTAAAAAAAAAAAAAAAA
>PVJO010013765.1:31281-50792 GCA_004026905.1 Hystrix cristata | reverse complement strand
GCAGAGCATCTATCTTTGCTGGAGACCTGAAAGATCCAATCAAGGGCTGGGAGCCCACAGCAATGTCTCATGTACATCTGTGTCTGCACTAAAAGGTTGAAGAAATCTATACTGGAACCAGGATACAACACTCACCGTGGAGATGAAGACCAGAGCTCCCCTGAAGTGAACAGCAGCCTTCCTCAGCGACAGCAAGGCCTCGAGCTCCTCCCGCAACGAGAACAGCTGAATTCCCTTCTGAAGAATCAGCCACAAAAGAGTTTCTCCTGGGAAACAGCCACCCGCTATCTTCTGTTCCCGTTCTCCTTTATGTTGCGTCAACAACAATCCTCAGGTGGATCCTCTACACCCAGAACCGCACCAACTCGGTCCAGCTGGGAGTTCCTGCTCAAGTTGACCACAATAAGTTCATCACAAGTAGCTTCCTAGAATTACTCAAATCAAAATAAGACTTCCCACAACTTGTCCCTCTGTAGTCAGTGCACGTGTTCTCCCTCACCATTCCAATAGCTGGTTTTCTCACCTCTCTCTTAGGATACCCATCACACTTTAAGAACTTTGCTACTGCTTAAGATATCTACCTGGAAGAGCCTTTCATATAGTTTTATAAGGGCATGAAGCACGTGGACCTCAATTAAAATCTCTCTCCTACAGTCAGAATTATTCTTTTCTTTCTATTCCTTAGAACGTCAAGTATTTTCTATTGTTCGTTTCTTTTAAAAAAGCATTTATAATTTCTGATACAGAGTGTAATAACTATTGTTATTCTCTTATTATTTGATACAGATATTTTATTCTTTCTCAAAAAAATAAAGTATTTCTAATTCTACACCCTTAAGAGAAACTGAGGCGCAATTTGATTGAGAAACAAGGAGAGTTTCCTTGAGCTAATCAGAGCAGGAACTCTGGAAACACAAATTTAAGGCAGGATGAAATGTGCTCAGAGTCTTACATTTCAAACAAGTTTTAAAGAAAAAACCAGAAGGAGAAAGGAGCTACATCAGTTGTTCATCAGGGATTTAGACTGGTTAGACTGCCTGTATAAGCAACATGGCAGGCTGTCTCATAAGAAAGGGATTGGATGATTTAAAAGAATATACATAAAACAATTCTCAGAAAGGGAGGGGCCAGGGATAGGAACAGAGCAATTCTAGAGAAAGGAAAGGAGTTAAGGTAAGATGACCACCATAGCAGCCATCTGTTAGATTTGACTATTTCAGACTAGAAGAAACTATGATCTCAGTATGTAAAATGCAGGCCATAGCAAGTTACACAGGATCACAAATTTATTTTGAGGTAGACGTGACTGAGAAGCCTGGTCTGTCATGTTCTCAGCCTAGTGGTTTGGGAAGCATCCATCTGCCTTTGTTTGTGTGATTTTAATTTTTTCACATTATAAACAATTTTAAAGTAGGTTTTTTCCCAAACATGTCTTGGCTACCAATTTTGATTCACTGAAAGTCATTGAAATTATGGCCTCAACAACAAGACTGATAGCAAGAAAGAAAATGTGAAGATAGCATATGTTCCGTACGTATTTGAATTATCGCCAATTTAAAAAACATACAGGAGATACAGTATATCTTGTTAGGTATTAAACAATAGTGAATCAAATTGAAGAAAGTTTTACATGAAGAAGGTATTACAAAATACTTTTCTCTTTTTTTTTTTATTTTTCAGAGAGAGTTCCCGTATTTCCCAAGTTCACCTTGAACTCAAGATCTCTGCTTACAGGACCACAAAACTACACCTCATTCAGTATTTTTAGGCCCACTTGAGTTTGCAATGGCCACCTGCAGAGGCAAGTGTGGAAAAATGCAGAAGGCCCCTCTGCTTGCCGAAGAGCACAAATGAGCCAGTCAAAAGTGAAAGGGCTGGCGCTTACCGCAGGGGCCTGTTGGAGTCTGCATCAGGCAGCTGAAGGGTCCACTTGGAATGCTGAAGAGTCTGCACCAAAAGGATGAAGGGTTTGCACCGGAACCTGGAGACAGATCCAAGGGTGAGAGTGAAGACTGGAGCTTCTCCAAAGAAACAGAAGCGAGACTTCCTTCTTCTTTCTCTTTTCATTCCATTCAGTCGTACACACTGGTGAAATCAAAGGAATGAGAAACTTTAAAGCGCCTCGTGGTTCTAACAACTATGATCCTGCCAATGAGAGCAACCCTGAGGTGAAGATTATAAAACACGATTGTCTAAGATGGAACATGGTTGCAAAATTGATGATGAGATAATCTGGGGAAGAGATAAAGGGCTAGACATCTCTGATTTAACATAAATGTAAATATATTTGTCTCATGTGTATGTTCACCAAAAGGAAGGAAAGTTTTAGAAGAATATTTTAATAATCAAGTGGATAAGATGACTCACTCCATGAATGACAGTCAGTTTCCCTTTCCCAGCCATCCCTGCCCTCCCCCAATGGGCTGATGAACAAAGTGGACATAGTAGCAGAGGTGGAAGTTATGTATGAGTCCAGGATCATGGACTTTCACTAATCAAAGCCAAAACTGATTATGGTCACTAACATAATAATGTCAATTCTGTGTATAACTAAAATGCATCAAATTTTCCCACAGAATAGCTCAGTGGTGACTGTCCTTTCGGATCTCCCACTCCTCAGGCTGATGTTAGGTCTCAGCTGTCTTATCAAATACTTGCTGGAGTTCTCCTGAGAAGGATTAGAGAGAGCACACTCTGATTGGAAATTATGGAAAATGATGTTCCCAGAAAGGCAGGATGTCCTTTCCCCAGAGACAAACAGGCTGCAGCTAGCAAACAAAAGGGAATGTCTTCCTGCATTTGTGAAAGAAACAGCTCTCTTAACATTCACTCACAGAAATCTCTACCAACGAGACTGTCACCCTCAGAGTTTTTGCTCACACAGGAAGCCAGCGGATGTCAAACCTAATAAAGCAGTGGTAATCATGGAAACTGTGCACTTCATTTCCATCTGAAATTGTGGTTTGTTTGGCCTTCTTGAAGACACTGGGCTCTTCTTACTACTCCCACATCTTTCTTTGTCTTTTTTTTTAAATGAGCAATGATCATATAGATTTTTTTCTGAATATTCCAGAGAAATGTAATATGTTAAGAATGCATGTGTTTTCCCTAGGCAAAGCCAGGCTTAGTAATTTATTACCCACACATTCAAATACACAACATAGCATATGCAAAGGAAAATGAGGCAGAAATTTATTTTAAAATAAGGAAAGAAAGATATCACAGTCTTACTAAGGCAGAAATATTGTATAGTACTAGTTCGGCTCCATTGTGACCACATCCTTTTGCACAATTAGGGATTTGTCATACTGGCAAGAAGCGCGCTTGGAAGGATACACAGAGCTGTTCTGCCACCAGTGACAAGAGGTCTGGAGGCTTCAAAGGAAAACTGTGCAAACTACTCAAATGTGTCTACAGTTAAATAACTATTTTTCTTTGCTTCAGCAACCTGAATTTGATAATAAAAATGACCAAATAGTAGAAACCGGGTTTGTTCTATTCTTGTGCTTTCATGAGGATTTAATTCCTATTTAATTTTGATTGCTTTTCAAACAATGGGACCATCCAGGTGTAGTGGTGGATGCCTTTAATCCAGGACTCGGGAGGCTGAGGTAAATGGACTTGCAAATTCAAGGCCAACCTGGGCTATGCAACAAGTTGAAGGCTGACCTAAACTATATAGTGAGACCCTGTTCAAAATAATAATGGAAACAAAATGTGACCATAGGATGCAGAATGTTTCAGCAGATGCTCCATGTTATTTTATACCAATAAACTAAACAATCCCACCAAGGTTGTTGCCAAATACAAAAAACTTAGCTATATCTGTGCATGGTGCACATCTGGTTGTACATGTGGTTTCACTACCCTTGAGTAATGAGAAGCCCTGCACCTAAGGAGAGTTCTACTGATGGCCACTACCAAAGAGCTTCCTGCATCATCAAAATGTACCCACACCCACAGAATCCTCTCAATTTTGCACTGTTATGTGGAGAGGCAACAAGCAAAAGGGAATTTGAAAAAACACTTGACTTAAACACAGTAATTGAAATGTAGTTTGTTTCATATATTATTATGAACAGAGATACCATCTGGAGTTTAAATCCTGTCTGGTTTTTAAAATGTTTGATAATATGAGAATAAAATATCTTTAAAAAACTGAGACATATTTAAAAGACAGTTTTTCATACATCCGTGACCTTAAGTATGCCATGTAACTCCTCTTCGTTTGAGATTACTTACCTGTGTAGTTAAATCTGCCCCACAGCCTCTAAGGACAAGTTGAAATATGCGTGTGCAAATACTATGAGAACCCAGAGAAAACCGAAATGGAATTATTTCTGGGAAGCAGCCTGACATAATGCAAATAACAAAGATGCTGTAGTTAGGAGATCTTGGTCCAATTTAAGATTCTTAATAGCCAGGTAAAAGTTCTGGTATTTTGGGTTGCAAGAACTTGCAGTCAATAGTAGAAAAATCATTATCCCTGTTTTATATTCAGACAAATATAGTTCAAGCACAGGCTCTGCCATTCAATAATAATTGTTATTACAAAATGCCTCCTTCTCTGTACTGAGGAAATTTTAACGGCAGAAGTAAAAGACACAAAATGGAAAACAGTTGCTACAGATTATAAGGAAAACAAACCGAAGCAGGTGTTTTAAATGAACGTGATACTATGGCTTAGCTTTAAGATAAAAATAATCACGGAAAGCCTAACAAGGCAATTAGAAATTTAAACCAGTGCAAACCAAAATAGATCAGGATATTTTGCCACTAGATGCTCAGAAATATACAAAAAGAAGTGTGGTAGGGGATTCATCAGACTCGCCAACTAGGAAGGCAGTTATGTAAATATGTCAAAGCTGTGTGCTCACGGTATCACTTGGTCGGCTTTTCACAGTGAGTTTGCAGTGAGCTTTTCCCAAGGTTCAGATAGTTTGCATTCATCAGATTTTAAGATTTAAATTTGTACTGGAGCTCAACAGTAGCATGAGTAAAACAAACTTTCAAAATTAAACCAAACTGTATTTAAATAACTAGAGTGTTGTATCCAATAGCTATGTTAAAATATTTATGCAGCAAGCATTTCAGAACAAAGCTGAGCAATATGATAGATGCATATTTGTGGAAAAGATCTCATTTCTACTTGTTATATTTTTCTGGGAAGAATTGAATGAATAAGCCCATCTGAAGAGAATATGAATAATTAAACTATCTACATTACTGTAAAAGACATAATTGCAAAACTTAAGCTCTACCTTGTAGTGATGGTGGTAGTGATGACACTGGAGATACTGAAAGAATACATATGAATAGGTTTCTAGGTTTATTCTGAAATCCAATTGTCATGAAAACCAGAGCCTATTTCATGCAGAATCTAGGAAAGTCTTCGGACGTTAGGCAGAGGGGCATAATTTCATGCCCCCACTGGAGTGGCTCCATTACTTCTATGTATCCGTTTACTTCTGCCTTGCTAGCTCCTGGTTACCTTTGCTTGTCCATCACTTTGTCTTACTTATGCTTTTGACTTCCCAGGAAACCACAAGGTCCTCCCCACCTCAGGGCATCCTTTTGGTTTCAACTTGCCCACCAGCAGCTGTGATTCACAGTTCATGTCCCCCGGGGAGATAGCCTGATGGGCTCCACTCATCTTTTCACATCAGTCCATGGTGCGGACAGCTGGCCTTTGGGTCTGAGGCCGGTTTGGGCCCGATCCTCTGCTAATGGGAAAGTCCCATGTCCTTCACAGGAGGGGTTCAGGTAGTAGATTTTTCACTTACAAGGACTGTGGCCTGCTATATCACGGGACCTGTCTCAATGCCACAGAAATTTGACTAAGCCATTAAATGTGTTTAAGTTTTCCATGCTTATCTCATGAGATTTTATGATCATTATTGGAAATAACTTATGTGAATGTCCTTCATAACCACTAGAGCAATACATATGAGTATATGTGAGTATAACAAACAACCAAATAACTTGTGATCTGTCCTCAAAAATAAAGTGCCTGTTCAAGATATAACCATCTGAGTTAGAGCTCCTTAATTTAATTCAGGTCGATTCAGTTCAAATGAATATTTCCATGATTTTCCTTAGTCTATATAGAACTACATTTAAGAGTCTAGTTCAGTGCTGAACACTGGACTGGTATTTGCACACACACACAAAAGATTAAAATCTTGTTTCGAAAATCAATTTCATGAATAGTCATTTATCGGTTGTCAACTTCTGGAAAGACACTAGATAACATGCTACCCTCACGGTGCAACTATCCTGAACAACAAAAAATGGAGTGCAGAGTGTTTGAAAATATAGAAGAAAATTATTGATTTTTTACATATTTCATCCAACTATTCAGTCAGAGAATATAGTCTCCACACAAAATGACCCTATCTTCAGACTCCATTGTAGTTTTTAAGGGCACCAAACACCTGTTTCCATAATTCTCTGGAAAGACTCAATGAAAGTTGTTGCAGTCATGGTTATGGGTTTTTACAGGGAAAGGATATAAATTAAAATTGCTCAAGGAGAAAAATGTACATGGCAAAGGCCAGGAAAAGCACCAACCCTCTGCTCTGAGAGTAATGTGTCCATGATCCCACAAGAGAGGAGACATGCCATGGGAAAGGACAATGGGATTAAGGATATATTACTGTCAGAGCATCAATATGCGACAATATGCCTGGAGTACTGCCAATCAGGACAGCTCATCCACACCTTGGGTGTTCAGAATTTTGGGGGGGTTCAATTGTATACCACCCATGTACTTATTCTTTAGTGATCATGCGCCCAGCTTTAGTCTCCAGTTCCTTCCAGAGGAAGCCTTGGTCCATAAATCACATAATTACATTGTTGTAGCATCAGATGGAGAACAGCTCAAGACAGGCAAAGACATTTCCAGGCATGAGATCCCAACGATTTAAATGGGCACTTCCTGGTAGCCTAAGGCAAAGGCAAGACCTTTCTTTAGGTAAGGGTATTTGTTCAGTACACAAGGACTAGATATATACATTCTGAATTCTGATAATGAGAATCTCAGGGAAGGTGGAAATCATTGGTGAGGCTAGGACAGCATTCCACAAAATTGATATGATGTACAGGTAGGTAAAAATATGGACTGTAGTAATCTAAGAAAAGGAAATAAAGCAGGTCTGTCTTTCCTTTTATTTTTTACACAGCTTTATTGAGGCATAATTTATATACCACAAAATATATTAGTTTTAATTGTACAATTCAGTATTTTTAGTGAACTTACGGAACTGTGAAGTCATCAGCACAACCAATTTTAGAACATTTATATTGTTCTAGAAAGATTCCCTGTGCCCGTTTTTAATCATTCCCTATTCTCAGTCTCTTTCATAGGAAACCCCTTGTGACCATTAATTCTGATATGTTAACTTTACTGGTTTAAGAAATACCTTGCATATTAGTTGAGCACACTCTTGGGTGTGTCCAGCTGGGTCTTAGAGGTATGGCCTTAGATACTATATTTTATTCCTTGCCTATTCCTCTTTGGCACTGGTCTTCTGCGCCAGTTGCTGGCCACCATGAACTAAGCAGTTTTGTTCCACCATGCCATTCCACCAGGTTCCTGCCTTGGAGTTAGCCAGTCATGGACTGAATCCCCCAAAACCATGAGCTGAGTTAAACCCCTCCTTCTTTAAATTCTAGGTGTCAAGCTGACTAATATGCTCTTAATCTGTTTTCTTTCTTTATACATTTAACTTTTCTAGGCATTACATATAAATGGAATCCTATAATATGTAGTCTTTGCAGTGAACTTCTTATCATACAGTTTTTGAGATTTACTCATGTAGCATGAACTGGTGGTCTAATCCTTTTATTGCTCAGCCGTATTCCACTATATAGATATTCTGTTCACCAGCCAATGGGCTTTTGAAGCACTGTCATGCTTTATACATGTCCAATTATGTATAATGCTATTATTATGAACAACAGTTTAAGGGATATTTTTATTTTTCATAGGTAGATAAGTAGGAGTGGAATTGTCAGAGATTTTATTATTTTGGTTGTGGTTCTGGGGATTGAACCCAGGTCCATCATACTGAGCTGTATCTCCAGCCTTTTTTTTTTTTTTAAGACGGGGTCTTTCTAAGGTGCTAAGACGTCCAGGTTGGACTCAAATTTTCAAGCTTCCTGCCTCAACTTCCAGGGTGCTGGGATTAGAGTCCTGGCAGAAACTCAGAAACTATCTAGCTATTTTACCAAGTGGTTATTAAATTTTACATCCTACCAACAATAAAAGAGGGTTCTTTTAAGTTCTTCGTACCTTCACCAACACCTGCTGTTTCCTGCCTCTTTTATTATAACCATTTTAGTGATATAATGATTTCACTGTGTCTCCTAGAAATCATGCTTTTTAAGAAGAGAATGAGACAATCAAGCTTACCCAGTATCTCTGCCTTACTATGTGACACACTCTCCCAAGTCATGATGCAGTAAGAAGGCCCTCACCAGATGCTGGCAACTCAAGAGTGAAATTTCCAGTCTTTACACTGTGAGCAAAATAAACCTCTACTGTTTATAAATGATCCAGTCTTTGGTGTTCCATTATAGTAACAAAAAATAAACTCTGACAAGTATGTAAGAAGTGACTTCAGACTGATTCTTTGATTTAGTTATAACTGCGCTGGTAAAGGACAATTATTATTCAGGTGTACGTGAAAGGAACTACTGTATCAAGTTAGTTAACAGGCTATCTTTCTATCCCTTTAACCTACAGGAGAGAGCTTGCTGTGCTGATTTTTATTTGAAATTTTCAGATCTTAGACTTGTTACATGTAGCTCTTGCTAGAAAATACCAAACGGATTGTTTTTGCCCTTTAAGTGACTGTCACATCTTTTTATATTTCTGATGACATAAACAATGCTTTTTCTCTGTAAAATTTCTCATGTTTACTAAAAGAGTGTGTAGCAAAAGTGGAGTGAGTAAGCTATAAACAGTACTACGGCAGAGTGGATGTGAGAGAGAGAGCTTGTGCTGCATTTAGTGAGTGATCAGAAGACCCTATGGTATAAAACAGAAGCACATTGTAAGCAATTAATGATGTGATGGGTTAGTTGACTCATGGATTAAATTTAATTTTACAATAGAAATATTCTAGACGGGTCTGTTTTACTCTCCACTTTAAAAAACCACCATGCACAACAAAAGAAAATGTGGGAAATGATAAATACCAGGGAAGAAAAAAACACAAAAGAGAAGGTAAAAAAGAAATGAAGAACATTATAATGTATGAATTATAAATTGTATGAACAAGGCCTTAAATGTTTAATTTCACAGTTTGTAATATAAAGCACTTTCAGTCCAACTAGTTTTGACAGGAGGGCTCGGCTCCTTACAGAAACGCATTTCAGGGAACATAGGGAGCTCTAGGCAGCTCTAGTTCAGGACCACCGATTCTCCTTTTCTCAGCATGAGGACGCTTTTGGGATGCTGAGCATAGAGCAAGAGTCAGGAAAACCAACTATTTATAAATATGTAGTTAATTCACTGATTTCCCACTGCATGTTGTCACAACCCCCAGCAGATGAACCTGACCATCCTGCAATGCACACAATTGGATCCCACAACATAAAATTAACTATATAAAATTATTTAGCCTAGAGTCATTTCTGCCATTGAGGAACATTGCTGTAGAAGCACGATGATTATTTGCACATAGCCTGCTGAACAGTAATTGATTCTCTAACATAAAAGGGCTGCTGTGCATAAGAATTGACCTTTGGCTGAAACTGCTAGCAGTTCCACCATCAACTGTACACACTTTTTGGAGTTCTCTGCCAAGAAAAGTGCACTATGAAATGCTGCATACGATTTTCTGTGTGGTTACCTTACTTTCAGTATCATTTTTGTAACATTGATTTCTTAGTCATAAAGAAAATCTAATCTTACAGTGAATTGAAAAATAAGAATGTCTGTGTATGCATTGATGGTCTCTTCCTATCATTCTTTATTACACTTAAAATACTGAATCTATCATAAAAAATTAAAATCCATAGGTGGTAAGAGATATTTTAGACTATTGTTTCAAAAGCCCTTCCTCTTGCCACTCTGAAAAATTTTGCTATGATAAGAGCAAAACAAGCTGCCATAGGTTTCACCTCTTGTATTGCCTAACTTCTTTCAATTAAAAAAATATGACTTATATTTAGAAAGCAAATTACAGGAAGGAAAAGAACAAAGAAAAGACTTTGAAAATGTAAAGTGGAAAAACAATCCCCACGAAAGTCTGTAACTAGATTCTAAAAACTGTACTTGAAATATTTCTAGTGTGCTCCATGTTACAATCACTGTACTTCTCCAGACTGTTGTATATTTTATACTGATCTCATTTGGCAAATCAGAGAAAAGACCCTCTTTCCATTATGCAAATGAACTTACAATTTTTAGACCCACAGCCAGGCATTAGTCATCATATGGTAATAAAAGTATCTTGAACATGTTCTGTTACAGTTGATTTGTTTTTAAATCACCTCCAGGATCTGCACTGGAAATACCTGGGAAATGCTGTAGAATATACTAGAGATCTGCCCCTTTGTCACAAGAGAAGACAATGGAGCTGAGATATTCATGCTCCAGTTCTTGTCAACCGAAGGCTGAGGACTGACTGGGAGAATGCTCGAAAGCCAAGAGAAAATGTGAAGAGAGTAAAAATGCATTCAAAATCTATTAAAATTTATTTTCAGAGAATTAGTTATGCTTTCTTTTCCCAAACAGGACATAAATATTACATTACTTTTAGTGAAGTTATGCTACCCTCTAAGTACTATAACTCCCCCAAAATGAAGAGTCACGGATGTGGAAGAGGTGAGAGGTGGTAAAACTGTACTTCCTTCACCTTGCTCAACAGAGAGTAAGCAGGAAAGGATTATTTACCAACAAATGCATGTACTATATACATTTGTAACTTTTTAAAGAAAAGTGGATGGATGACAGTCATTGGTCACTTTCTGGTCCCTTTTAGTTACAAAGGCTTATTCTAATTTAGAACAGTCTAATTTAAAATATGGACGTGAGTTGTGACGTTGGCTGCTGAGGTGGTAGAAGATAGAGAGTTTACTGTGATTTCCTTCTCTTTTTGTGTTTAGATCTCTGAGTGAGGGTGTGGGGACACGAAGGGTGACAAAAAGGAGTGCAACTGAAGATAAGTTTCGTCTACATAGCTTTCTGAATCCTGGAGAGGGGCTCTAGAGCCCAATCTTGCTGTGGTTTGAGCTCATTCCCTTTGGGGTTGATGACGTGCATGGTGGTGAGTGTTCACAGATGGCCGAATGGATATTTTTTCCAGAGCAATGTTCCCGATATTCACTTAGTCCTCCTCTGTTACTGTTGTCTGATTCCATGATAGCAAGAGTGCCTTCTTTAGCCATGACAGTGATCTGTGCCCACAACTGCTTTTCTGGAAAGGACAACACCTTCCTGAGCTTAGCAGCTACCTGGCCTCTTACATCATCATCTAACCTCTATGGTCTATCTCATGGAGCCACAAGAAATGCACACACCTTTGGCACCCTTCCCAAAATTGTAGAGAACTGAGATGGTTTGAATGACTGGTTACTCACCTTTTTTCTATCATACATCATAATCTCTTCTCAAGATCTTGCATGATCCCCTCATACTCCAAGGAAAGCACTAAGGTGGATATCTAGATTCTGAAAATCATCAAAATCAGCCTTGAGTTTAGATGCAAGGGTTTTTCAGTACCACCTCCATCCATGATTCCCTTGGAGCGCCTCTCACCTTCTTGGAAAGGAGAAAGTCTCTCATTGTGAAAACCACACTTCTCAATGTCTCTGGTGAGGATCCATTTCCATAGAACTCTGCCTCTGTAGACTAAGAACAGGGATCTTAATTATATAGACCATTTCTGTAGCCTCTTGCTAATGATGGCTCGGTAAGTGTCTTTTTCTTTGGAATCTAAAGCAGAATTTCTCAAACTTCAGTATGTATACATATCACTTGGGGACCTTGTCAAAATATAAATCCTAATCCAACAAATCTGTGCTCAGGCCAAAGATTCTACATTTTTAAGAAGCTATCAGGCGACCTTGCTGCAGATTCGCAGGTTGCACTTGAGCGGCAAGGATGGAATGCTTAGTACCACTCTAACCTCAGACGTCTCGCCCTAGTTATGACTTGCAGGGACCGATGGAAGAGACAGGTGTCCAAGCAAGGAAGGAGAGGACATACTTGTTTTCTATTCAAAATCCTTTTTTATGATCTGAAATTTTTTTGCTTTTACTTTTATGCTATTTCCTTTACTTTTATGCTACTTTTATGCTTTTGATTTTGATGTTTGAGGGACATAAAACATCATAATTACTTTTGTAAAATTACCATTCTTTGAAGATTTTTTATCCTTTATATAGAATCTCCACTTCTGTTTTTATCAAATATAAGTGACAGGTACAAACACAGATGGATATCAGCTCACTCTAGCACTAAAACTTAAACAGTTTTGTCTTTCTTGTTGAAGATGGATATGCTTGTTCAGAAAATATCTGCTTACTAAAAGAAAATACAAATGTATAAAAAGTTAGATTTTAGAGTTAGTGTTCCATGACTACACCACAGCACGTTTGCATCCCTCCTTGTTTAACATAGAAAGAACAACCTGTTCACTCACATTTAGGATGTAACATAAAAGCCTGAAAACTCCCATGATCCTCCTGCCAAATAAAAACTTACCTAAAGGGCAGTTTAACCTGAGGAAACACACTGACGGCCCACTTCTCTCCAAGTGTTTCATCTGCGTTCCTACCGCCTGGCTTGGTTCGTGCTTCTACCCATATTATCCTGTAGGGATTTTTCACTTCTACAGCCGTCCTAATGTGACTGTCCCCTAATGAAGCTGTTTGATTTGTTCTTATGCTTTGCTTTCCTTTCCTGCAGACTCTCTTAGACGGAGTGCTGCCGGGGTTAATTGAGGATTCATGCTCACAGACTTTAGTCCTTTATCTTTCCAATTTCTGATTCAAGTTAACTCTGGGTTCCCTGTACACTCAGCGCCATCTCTGGTCATCAACTGGAACTGCAAATCAGGGACGGTCCAGTGTCGCCCTTCAGCCTTGTGAGACTCTAATGTGGCCTGGGCTATTTTTCTTCATGAACTTGCTAAACAATCTGGCAGTGAGTTTACTGCCAAACTTTTAATCTGAGACCAGCCAGGATCAAGATAATGATTTTATCACTGCGTCTCTTTTAAACAGTGGAACGTTATAGCTAACTCATGTGTTTGAGGTAAGCTGTGTTTACAAATTGCAAATTTAAAACATTTTATCTAGTCTTTGAAATGTTTTAGGTGTGGTCATTTTTCAGTGCTTTGATAGGTTATTTACATATGGAAATCATTGCTACTAGTTTTGCTTTAGTCTTTGTTCTTCAGACACACCTTTTGTATTTCTGCCTTTTAAATTTACCTGATATCTATCATGTCCTGTCTTTTCTCTAATTTTTTCCTCTATATCATGTATCTTCCTCCCTCTGTTCCTGCACCAAAACTCGTTTGAGTCAACCATGCCTAACTATTTCAAAAATAGGCATAATTCATTTTGCTATACTTAGATCAAGTGCAAATCAGATTATACTATTCGTAAAAATACTTAATGTTTGCACAAAGTGTTATCCTGTCCACTTAAAATGTTTTTTATAAACTAGGGCATTTTCATGGAGATATAAACCTTTAACCTTATGAACATTTAACCTTAACAGTTATTTTATCCCATGGTTTTGAATAGAAGGAAGCAAAATATTAATCTTTGATCTTCTTACTCAAAAAGGAAGCTACTGCAGTATACCAGCCAAAATAAAGAAGCATCAATTTCTAAACTCTGAAAAATTATTCTGTGTTTAAATGCAATAATCACAAGAGAGCCTGAGAAAATTTGAAAAGGTAAAAAATCTTACCTGTTTTACATGACTGAGTGGCACCCCCTGTGCAGTTGTACAAAAAGAATACCTTTAAAATGAATGCCTTCTAATATCGTATAGACATAGAAAATTTAAACGTTTCTTTAAAAATTGTGTTGGATCTGATTTGATTTACTTTTTATGACTGATCTGTCTCTCCCACTTCAGTTCAAGCCACTAGAAGACCATCTTCTCCTCTCCTTCTCATTCCAAAACAAAGCACATTGCATAGTACTCAAGATTCACTCTTGATAACAACTGGCAAATTAACCTCTTCACTGAGGTGCAATATTTTAAGCTTCTACTGAGGAATCTGACTACAGTAATTTTTCACACATAGAGAAACTTGACAGGTAAAATTCAGTTCACCATTTCTAAGACTATGAGGAGCAAGATAACAATACTATTGTTTTCTGTATTAAATTATTTCTATGGGGAGAGATGTTGTTGTTCACTTAACAGAAGTTCTTGATCACTTCTTTAAACAGAAGTAGAATGACAGATAAGATACACCCCAGCAAAGAGAGTGTTCACACAAAAGATCAGGCAAGGATATAAAGTACTATGTAAACACCCAGCATGTAAATGCATATCAGTAATAGCTCAGTTCATGAAGGCTTTTGTTTGTAAACAATTCATTTCACAGACAAAAGCTTTTGGCAAAATTTTGCTTCCATTCGCACACTCCACATCCAGTGACAAACACGACCATAGGCATCTTCCCACACAAGCACAAATGTAGCCATCTTCCCCAAAATCGTAACACAAATTAAGTCTTTAGACCAAGGTACCACAGCATATGCACAGGTTATTAAACAAAACGGTATATGAAAATTTTCATGTCAATTTGCAATTGTATTGTTCAGGGAGAGACTCACTACTCCTCCTTGCTCCACCACAGACTGGCACCTCGTAGCTGCTTAATTTAAGTACCTGGTGTTCCAAATTTCTAATAATTCCATTCTGCCTCACATCTGGAAAGCACAATGAGAGTAAGGTCAGAGAGTTAGTAAGTTACAACACACGCTGTAGTCCTCTTTTCTATTCTCTACTTAGACTTGGCTTATCTAGGATCTGTGTCTTCAGGATCCTGCTGGGTAGGCTAGTTTAGTTTCCAGGCTAAGTCGTTGTTAATCAGTATAAAATTTTTTTCTGCTTTGACATTTTTTTAAAAGGTAAATTTTAACTAAAGTCTTTGGGCCCCTTACATAAGTATGTATTCTAGAAATTATTACCCTCTTGTAAGGTAGTGAAATGAGATGTTTTGGGATCAGGGGCATTATAGAATCCCTTCAGTGTATACCACAAAGCAGCTTATCTTTTATATTATTAGTTTTGATTGCAAAATATTAGTTATTGGCCTTAGCCATGGAATTTAATTTTTTCTGTAATTATAAAATGTAAACCCAAATATATGCCAATATAAAATGAATTGCTAACATAATGATTTAGAAATTAAGTAATTTAAGTGAAAGCAATGCAAGTTATAATGATAGAGATGATGCATACATTAACACTTAATACATTCCTAATTTTCAGTGATTTCACCAAAAATTATTTATCTAGAGAAGACTCATTGCCCAGATTATGTTTCTGGAATGATTCCGTCTCGTGTCCGTTAGCTTGGTGATCACTTCCATGTTGTCTGTAGATACACCTGTAAGGTCAAATGTCCTGACGTTAGATGTGAACTTGAAACCAGAACAATCAGATTATTAGTCTTCTGTGAGGCAACAGAATAAATTATAAATTAAAAGTAACAAATAATTATAAAATGTATTAAGAATAGAAATAAGTTACTGCTGTGTTTTCTTAACATGAAACAATAAAGATTTATTTCTCTGTATCGGGTTCAATTTCCAAGAAATAAGACATTTGCATGAGTCTGTCCTCTACTTCAGTGCTCATTGGATAAAAAAAGAAATTATAAAGAAGTCTTAATTTACAAATTTTTTTCTTTCTTACTGTATGAAAATATAAAACAAAATTTCATTACAAAATAATAACAGAATAACAATCTTTAATACACTGTGTATCATTACCTTCAAAGTTGTTACTCAGATAGCAATACATGCACCAAAAAGTCTCTTTTACAAATAGGAAACAAACAGGTATTAGCACCAAACGTTCTTTTCAATGAACTAAGAAAACTTGTAGTATAAAAGAAACAAAAGCGCATATATAGATAAATGTTTTTGAAACACTGGAAAAAGTAATTTGGGGAACCAGCTGAACAACTCCCCACTTCTTATTTATCTATCTTTCATTTTGCTTCTCATTTGAATATTCTTTAAATGTGTGTCTGACTTATTTCACTTAACACTATGATTTCAAGTTGCATCCATTTTCCTATGAATTCCTCAAGTTTATGTCTCTTTATGGCAGAGCAGTACTCCATTGTATTGAAATACATTTTCCTCACCCATTGAACTGTTGATGGACATGTGCACTGTTTCCAGTATCCAGCTATTGTGCAACAATAAACATGACATGATAATATGATAAGTTTAATTCTTTTGAGAAAATACCTAGAAGGGGGATAGCTGGGTCAAACGGAATTTCTAGTTTTAGATTTTTAAGGAATCTTCACACTGATTTCCATAGTGGTTGTACTAGGTTACAATCCCACCACATTCCCACATCCTCACCAATGTTTGTTATTGTTAGGTTGTTTGATGATAGCCATTCTTTATGGAGTAAGATGGTATCTCGAAGTAGTTTTAATTTGCATTTCTCTAATGGCCAGTGATACTGAACATTTTTTCGTGTATTTATTGGACATTTGTGCTTCTTCTGAGACATGCTTATTCACTTCAATTGCCTACTTTCTGATTTGGTCTTTTGTTCTGGGTAATCTAATTTTTTTGAATTCTTTATATAGTCTAGATGTCAGTCCTCTATCTGAGGAATAGCTAGCAAAAAAAAAAAAAATTCCCCATTCCGTAGGTTATTTCTTCATTCTGTTGGTTGTTTCCATTACCGTGCTCTTTAATTTAATATTAACCTATTTGCTGATTCTCAGTACTATTTCTTGTACCAGTGGGTTTCTATTCAAAAAGTTCTTGCCTACACCTAGGTCAAGAATTGTATCTATTTTATCTTCCAGCAGATTGTGTTTTTGTTTTAACAGTTATATTTGAACCATGTTTATTTTAGTTTAATGCATGGTAAAATATATGGGACTAGACTCAATCTTTTGGTAATTCATATGTGTCTGGGAATGTCTCCATTTCTTCTGCATTCTCCAATGTATTGGTATACACCTTTGTGAAGTAGTTGCTCATAATCTGCTCGATTGCAATGATGTTCTTTGTGAGTTCACCTTCTTCATGTTTAATTGCATTGATTTATGTCTTTTCTTTCCTTTTTGGTAAGATTGGATAAAAGTTTGTCTATTTTGTTTATTCTTTCGAAGAACCAACTCTCTGAGTCATTGATTCTTTGTATTTTAGTTTCAATTTCATTGATATCTGCGCTGATATTTATGATTGCCTTCCTTGTACAAGCTCTGGATTTGAAATATTCTTGTGTTTCTAGGACTATGAGCTGCGTAATTAGGTTATTTATTTGGGATCATTTTGTTTTTCCGATGTGGGCATTCATAGCTATTAACTTCCCCCATAGGACTGCTTTCACTGTGTCCCATAAGTTTTCACATACTGTACCAGTATTATAATTTAATTGTAGAAAATGTTTTATTTCTTCCTTAATTTCCTCTGTGACCCACTGATTACTCAAGAGTGTGTTGTTTACTTTCCATACATTTGCATAGTTTCTGTGGTTTCATTTGCTTTGATTTCTAGTTTCATTGCACTGTGATCTGATAATACACATGGTAAAATTCTATTCTTTCACATTTACTTAGGCACATTTTGTTAGCTAGGATATAGTCTGTTTTGGAGAAAGTACAATATACTACTGAAAAGAATGTCTATTTTGCTCTTTTGAGTGGAACACTCTGTAATATTAAGTTCATTTGTTCAAAGGTTTGGTTCAACTTTGATATTTCTTCGGTGATATTTTGGCTTAAATTATTTGTGATAGTGGGGTATTGAGGTCACCCGCTATAATTGTATTAATGCTTTTCTGAGATTTTGTGTCTATTAGTGTCGGTTTTATGAAGTTGGGTGCACCATGGTTTGGTGCATATGTGTTTATAATTGGTATCTCTTCACTTTGTCTGAAAATAGGATAGCTAGTCTTGCTTGTTTGTGAGTTCCTGTTATATGGAATATTATTTTCTATCCTTTGAGTTTTACTGTATGAATTTCTTCTTTTGTTAAATGTGTTTCTTGTATGAAGTATACCCCTGGATTTTGTTTCTCGATCCATTTTGCTAATCTGTGTCTTTTGATTGGTAAATTTAGTCCATTTCCATTGATAGCTGTAATTAATAAGTATCGATTTATCCTGTCAATGTATGACTTTTCTGTTGCTGTCTTGCTTTCTTTCCCTTCTTCCTAATTGCAAGCCCTACCTGATGCATTCCTTGTAGCTTCACCTTCACTTCTACCATATCCTCGAAATTTTTTTTTTGGCGCGTTGACTTGATGGTCATGAATTTCTTTAGGTTCTCTTTATCATGGAAATTTCTTATTTCTCCATCAATCTTTATAGATAATTTTGTGGGATGTAACAGTCTGGGTTAGAAGATTTTTTTTTTAGGGGTTGGAACTCTTCATTCCAAACCCTCTTTGTCTTTAATGTTCATGTTGAGAAATCTGTTGTAATCCTGATGGGTTTTCCTTTATAAGTGATTCATTACTTTTCTCTAGCACCTTTTAGGATTCTGTTCTTGTGTTTTATTTTGGTATTGTGTGGCATAGAGTTTTTTTTTTTTTCCTAAGCATGCCTATTTAGGGTTCTATATGCATCCTTTACCTGTATGTTAAATTACTTTCCATGTCTGGACAATTTTCTGCTATTTCTTCTTTTTTTTTTATTTTAAACCAAGAACATGTATTGGTACATTCTACATACAATGGTCACATTCATTACATTTATTCTGTACCTATACATGATACATCTTGGTTCTCTCCCCTCTCCTCTGCCCCTTCCCTCTCCTCCCTCCCTCCCTATTTACAGCAAGTTCATTCATCATTTTCCATATTTTCCCTTTCCCCTCTCTTTCCCCTGTTGCCTTTCTGCTTTTCCCCTTCTTTCTTTCTAGTACTCCTCTCCTCTGTGCACCATCCTCCTTTTATATAATATCTATTACACCTCTTTGTTCTTATTTACAGTTATGGTTTCTCATATCAGAGAAACAATTCGATGTGTGCTCATGAGTGTCCGATTTATTTCACTTAAGAGTATGTTCTCAAGAAACATCCATTTATATATGAATGACTCTAGTTTGTCCTTTTTATGGCAGTGTAGTACTCCATTGTGCAGAAAAACCACATTTTCTTTAGCCATTCGTTGGTTGTTGGGCATTTAGGTTGTTTCCAAGACTTAGCTATTACAAATTGTGTTGCTATGAACATGGTGGTGCATACGTCCTTGTGGTATGACGATTTTAATTCTTCTGGGAAGATCCCCAGTAGGGGAATAGCTGGGTCAAATGGAACCTCCAGTT
>PVJO010013765.1:0-31181 GCA_004026905.1 Hystrix cristata | reverse complement strand
ACAATCCCACCAGCAGTGGAGGAGGGTTCCTTTTTCCCCACAGCCCCGCCAGCATTTGTTATTGGATGATTTTTCCATATATGCGGTTCTTTCTGGAGTGAGGTGGAATCTTAACATTGTTTTGATTTGCATCTCTCGAATGACTAGTGATGTTGAACATTTCTTCATATATTTATTTGCCATTTTTATTTCTTCATGTGAGAAATGTTTATTCATTTCAGTTGCCCATTTTTGGATTGGGTCTTTACATTTGGGAGGTTCAACAAGTTTTTATGCTCTTTGTGCGGTCTTCAAATTTTTCCTTAATTCCAGTTACTCTTATATTAGACTTCTCTGAGCCATCTAACAGCTGCTGGATCTATTTTTCATACCCTCTTGTTTTTAAGGTATCTCTCATTAACTGATCATTTTCTGCAGCCCTCAGGAACTGACTGTCTTCACATTGGTCACTTCTGCTGCCCATACTTTTAATCATATTTTTAACATCCTAGATTTCTGTTTAGAAATTTTTTTTATGGACACCAACTTTTTCTATGCTGGGCATTCATTTTTTGCATCACTTTTATTACTCTGCTAGATTTTTATTAGTGTCTTCTCTAGACTCTGATCATTTGTTTCAGGGGGGTCATTATCTGATATAAATTTGCCACACACCTTATTGGGCTGTTTCTCCATTAATACCCTTTCAGACCTTTCTGTTGTGTGCCTTATGATTTCTTCCCCTTCACTGCCCCCTGAACCGGTTTTGGGGGAGTTAGAGGTTTTTGGACGCATTCTGTGCACTGCTTGTGTATCCATTTTTGTTTGTTTATTTTCCATGCTGGGGTTCGTGGCTTATTTTGCCCAGTGCCTTCTGGTTTTGGGTGAGTGAGCTGCAGTGTTCTCCAGGCCATCCAGATACCAGCATAGAGTAAAACCAATTGACAGCAACAACTATAACACCTTGGCTATAGTAGCAATGTCAGTGGCAACAATGGCATCAAAATCAACTGGATACTGACAAACCCTAAGAGCCATTCATGAACTGATCTTACTAAAGCAAAGAGATCAGCAATTTTAGTGAAGACACTTAGGCCGGGACGATATTGACCTATAATAATTCAGACCACTAAATTCTGCTGGATATAGGCAGTGGTGCAATAGCTCATGCATACCACTGGATGAAATGCCGCCTCTTTCAGGTCCACCCCCTCTGAACATTATACCCACTAAACTTGGCCTCCGCCCACAGTATACTGACCCCGTGATCCTGCTCTCCTGGAGTCTGAACTTCCCAGGGGATCTCAAGAGATCCCTATTTAGTTCTCACCCTCTCCTAGTTTGTCTTCCAAGGCTGTCTCTCAGTGGGTCTCTGTGGTAGGGTGACACTTCAGTCCTGGAGCGAAGCTCTCATCCAGGGTGTTGGTCTCATCCTCAATCCGGCCTGTCGTTTGGTTGTCACTTCTGCCACCCTGTGCTGTGGAGATCCCAGGAGCAGAGACGGACAGGACTTGGTAGTTTGGCCACTCTCGCTCTTGCTTCCCATGTGGATCATGCAAGGCCCGGGCCGGCAGCTGCACGGGGAGTGGGAGCAGTGCACGTGACTCCTCTATGGTCCTGTATGACATTCTATCACAACTAACACATATGAGAACAGGGATCCTCAGTACAGGAGTAAAGAGACACCAGATATAAGTTAGACGAGGCGAATCAAAATCTCCATGGCTCTGAATTTGAACTGGAGTGTTAATATGACACATAATATTCATTATCATTTATTCAAATAAATGAAATAAGGCTTTGCAGAAATGGATGGTTTTAGTTCTGAGCCTAAAACATCATGTTACACCAGATACTCAAGAAAGGACCCAACAAAAGAACTCAAGAGATAGTCTGAGGATGTCCCCATTGACCAAAAATGGAACAAGTTGCACATCAATTAGAAAAGTAACTAAAACAGATCCAAACATGAAATATGTATCATGAGTTCATAATGATTCCAAATAAAATTTTAAAAACTAATAGCCAACTATTTAAAACCAGTAAATAAATAAAAACTAATAAACTCTACCACTGATAGCCAAAAAGATGTTGAAAAGATATTTCTATTTATCAAAATAGTCTAGTTACTAAATGAGAAAGGAATGATAGAGGAAGAATACCACAGTTTCACAACTGGTAATGAATTAATTGAATCAAGAATGGATGCAGCTCCTTGCAGCAGAAAATTAGGAGTAACCAGACAGTACATGTCTTCTGATGCAAGAACATAAAAGCACCGCGGATGTGGTTTCCAGCTATCAAGACAGACAAAAGAGAAAACAGAAAAACATTTAAAAACAATAAAAAAAAGCAATCAACTATATCCTAATAGTTGAAAATTCTCCTGGATGAATACTATGATTTCTTCCACAAATAAGTTGTGAAGGGAAAAAGGTTAGAGAGAAAACCAGTAGATATGTCTTATCTTTAAGAGCTGTATAATGAAGCATTGACAGAAGAAATGATGTGACGAATAGGAATTATACAAGAGGAAAGAGAAAATATCAGCCATGTGTCAATCATGAATAAGAGTAATAATTACATGGAGTTTCACTGTACCCTTAAGTCTACTTTTATATATGTATGCAATTCTCCATTTAAAACAAAAAGAATATGACTGGTAATCTTGAAGGACAAAGGAAAACTGATTTGGACGGACAAACTTCTAAGTGAGGACTAGTGAGCTGTTTTCTAAACTGTGCTTGGAAATGCTGTAATATTAGGCATTTAAAAACAAAGCAAATTTTATCCATTACTCTAATTTTCCAAGTTCTTTACAAAAGGGCATGTTTTTAGTTGCTGTTTTCTGGTCTGTTCCAATGACTTCCTCATGGAAGTGTTTTAAATATTTGAAAGTATGATTCTAAAAAGATACTGTGTTCATCAGCTTTTCATCGCTATGACAAAATATCTGAGAAAATCAACTTAAAACTAGGAAAGATTTATTTTATCTCATAGTGTAGAAGTTTCGATTCATAGTCTTCTGACCCCAACCGTTTGGGCTGGTAACAGGACAGTACATCATACTTGTAGCAGATGGACTCTGTTGCCCTCACAGCAGTCATGAAGCTGGGAAAGGAAGGAAGGAAGAGGCCAGTCTCCGGATATTCCTTCAAAGGCATATCCTCAGTGACCTGACTTCCTTCCACTAGGTAACTCTCCTACAGATTCCAGCACCTCCCAACAGCCACACAGGCTAGTGTTATGATTTACATCTGGATGCCCCACTGCCAAAAGCTCATGTGTTTAGAGGCAGGGGCTTGTGAAAGGTGACTGGATTATTAAGGCGGTATAGATGACTTGCTATTAGGAGGTGGGGTCTGGTTGGAAGAGGTGGATCACTTTGGGCATGACTGAGAAAGGTATATCTCCCTTCTCAACTTTGTCTTCAATTTCTGTCTGCTTCCTGTCTGCCTTGAAGTGAACATCTTTCCTCCACCCCGACCTTTCCACCATGCTGTCAACCATGCAAGGACTGAACTTTTAAAGCACGAGCCCAAATAAACCTCTTCTTTAAATAGCGGGTGTTGGGTATTGTTTCCCAGTGGTGAAGAAAATGACTAAGATAGCGACTCAGCCTTTAACACATGAAAATTGGGAGTATCCTTCAGCTCCAAACTGTAGCAAATATGGAAAACAATTTTAAAAACATGAGTACCTAAAGAGTCTTTAATAATGAAATTATTCCAACCCCTGGTTTACGAACTTTGAAATCTTCATTAAAAGGAATAGGGGAAGTCCAGAGGACGTATTTTGAAGCTACATTCAGATAGAGTATGCTTTGTATTACTACAGATGTTCCTTTTTGGCTTTTTTGGAAGCTAATGGTATTTGAGGGACACTGTTCAGGTTCAAAAAGTCGATTTGCCAAAAGTCACTGAATCTGAGCAGACGGGGCTGAAACTTTCACTAGGTAGAAAGCTAAGCTGAGTCCACTTCTGGGAGATCAACATCATTCAGAGTTCTTGAGTGATCTGGACTTTAGAAATAAATTTAATGACCTACTTACTACAAATTTTCATTTTGAAGCATATGTAAAATAAACATTATAGTAAGTTTCACTTCTCATTAATATCTATCACACAGAACTGACATTTTGTAAAGAGGAGAAAAATTGATACGTTTAGGTTTCCCTGTTATAGAAAATACAAAGAGCGGAAATTATTCTTTGACTAAGAAAACAATATGAATGATAGACATTTACAGTCAACATTTATGACCAGATACTTAAAAGGGCTGATGCTTACAACTATTTTTCCATTAAATAAGATATTTCAATATTTATTAACCTAGGGAGGGGTATGTAGTTTTGTGGTAAAGCATGTGTTTAGCCTGAGTGAGGCCTTGGCTTCAATCCCTGGCACCAAACAAACAAACAAACAAAAATATTATAAACTTAGCCTAATGAGAAATTCTCAAAGATTCCTTTTTCTTCATCGTATAGCATCTCCCTCCTATTTTTGATGGACTATTCATCATGTGTATACATAAGAAATCCTACATATAAAGTCCATTTCCAAAAGGAAAGCAAATATATTTCTTATAAAAAAAAAAGCGAGCAATCCTCCTTACCCAGGCATTAATTTTTATTATTATAAGGGTTTGATCTAGTTCTGATATAACTTTCTTAGATACAGCTAGTTTTACAGTATGGCTTGAAACAGACTTTAATTAATGTTAATTTCATTATCTTTTATGTCATGAATTGAAGTTACGAAAAATATTCTCTGCTTTCAGGAAACTATTTGATAGGAACACACAAGCAAACACATCTCTTAACCCCCACCTCAATCATACAAGAAGATGCAAAATTATGATAAATATTTTGTTACTTTCACTTTTTTAAAATATTCGTGTATTTAAAAGTATAAGAAAAATGATTGAAGCATTTACCCAGAAAATTTAATGCATAAGAAATTTATTCTGTTAACAAAAAGAAAAAGATATGATCACACAATTTTTCAAGCACTAATAAAAATCCTGAGTCATTTGAATTTCTTTTATAGAGGAGTGTTTAGAATGTTTTATATTAATATGATTTAAGACTTGCTGAGGACAAAGCATGTATATTAAAAGTATGGTTGAATACCGTCTTCTAGATTTAGCAAAAAATGTTCTACTAGCATTGTCTACCTAATATATGGCATTTTGTCTTGCAATCAGAATACTACAGTAGTAATTACAGTATATCAAGTAATATGCTGGGTTTTATGATTGTCAGAAAGCAAAAGTTCAATTTCTGTAACTTCATCCTTTTGACATATTTATGTATGATTTCCTACTGTCATTTCAAACTTTTAAAAATATAAATGGTAAAAACACTAAAGATTTCTTCATGGCTCATTTTCTTCTTGTTTCAGAGCTTAAGCACTGCATGTCAGCTATGTACCAAGCAGCTGTTGCTAGGATGTATCTGTTTCCATAGCAATAGATGAACTCCTCAGATAAATCTAGAGTTCCTCCTCTTCCTGGCTACTCCTGTATTCCTTGTCCGTATGTAAATAAGTATCCAAATTTCTAACTGCAACAGAATTATTTGATGTGATAAAATCTTGCGTTTAGTATCTATGGATATAGTGTTGCACCATATTGATTTTCCCCCCCTTTTAAATTCTACGTCCTTTTCCCCAGCTGTTTAGATTGTGCAGAAATTCCTGTGACCTGGCCATTAACACTCTGCCAAGTTAATAAAGAACAGAAACATCTCTGCCAATGGACATTTCAGAAACAAATATTAATAGGTAAAACCAGCTCGGTGCAAACTATTTCCTTTCCTTTTCATTTTCCTTTTTTTTTTTTTTCAGAGCATTCAATGTGAAACCAATAAGGTATTACAAATGTAATGGGCATATACTTCACAGGGACCTCAACCAATACTTTTTGGAATCAACCCCAAATTCCAAACATTAGTTGGGTTGGCCCTTCAGAAGTATTTCTGTGCTTTTCAGAGTTCGGGTGCGATGTGTTACTATAGCTCCCTGGTTGTGCAGATGACCGTGATGCGGTTGACCCCACAGGACCTAAAATGGTCATTATAGATCATCTTATCATAGAATTCTTACTAGTTTTCATATAGGAGCTTCAAAATGCAGTTTCAAAGTAGAAAATGATTTTTGTATTATGCTTTCAGCATCACTATTACTTATGGAGGAAAGAAATTTAAATATTTGAAAATCATCTGTGGTTTGTGGCTAGATGTCCCCCCAAAAGCCTCTGGTGGGGCTGGATCCAGAGTGTGTGATCACTAAATTAGTCCACTGACTGGTTTGGCATGGTTCTGCTGGGATCAAGGATGTGATGCTAGGATTAAGGGTATTAGGATTAATGGTGGGAGTGTTGCCCTCTCTAAAACCAGGTAGCCTGGATAAAATAAAAGGGACAGAAAGAAGTTTGCCTACCCCCTTGGTTACCCCCTTGCTTACTTTGCTGCCTTCTTCCTGTCTGTCATGCCGCCCTGCCTTGGATCCAGCTGATTGTGAACTGAAACCTCTACAAACTGTGAGCTAATAAACCTTTCCTTTCCTGACTTTGGGTGTTGGGTGTTTTGTCCCAGCAATGAGAAAACTAAGAAAAACTTTGATACCAGAGAAATGGGGTCATTGCTGGGATTATACTTGACCATGTGGTTCGAGAGCCTTTGGAGCTGTCTTGTGGGAAGGAGAAGAGTTAGGAAAGATTTGGAAATGTCACCTGAAAGAGAAGCCATGGAAAGTCTTTGTAGGTTCACAGCAGGAGGTTCTGGTCAGAACTCAGAAGACCAGAATGCTGACAGAAAAGTTGCTGATACAGACCAGGCTCAGGCGCTTTCTGCTGGCAAGAAGGACCGCATTGGCTGTTGGACAGCAGACCATGTGTGTGATGACCTGCCAGAAAGCTTGTCTGAATTTTACTTGTGTCCAGAGACTTTGCCTGAGACTAAGACTAAGGACGGCGGACTAATTCATCTTGCAAAAGAAATCTCAAGGCATTCTAATGTTGAGGCGGTGGCATGGCTGTTGTTGGGGGCGTTTAGCCAGATTTATGTTGAGAATCAAGAGCAAAGAGCCCAACAGAATGACTCAAAATATGAGTTTGGCCAGAAAGGAAGCTCCAGTAGTTGATGCCTGCAAAGATGGAACAGAGGAGAAACTGGTTGCTGAAAAGACTAGCAAGAAAAAACCAGGTATTTCAGAAGAAGACAGAGAAAAGACAGCCCAAGGATATCACAGGAAACAGCAGGACTACAGCCTTTGCAGCCTCAGAGTTGGAAAGGTGAAAGACTTTGCTTTGAGAAGAAAGCCCCAAAGTGCTGTGTTCCAGAATGGCAGCAGCCTGAGGAAGTTGTTCCTCAGGATTTGGTTCATAGTGCTCAGTGATCCAGGCACACAACCTCTACAAACAAGAGAAAGGGAATCCTGGCTTCTACTCCAGCTGGCAGCAGACCCTGGTGTCATCCATGTGGCCCTGGCTTTAGGTTCATGCAGAATGCAAGAGTTGTGGGGTCAGGAAGGCTTCCGCCCAGATTTCTGAAGAAGGCCTGGGAGGCCAGGCAGTGCGCCCCTGTAAAGCTGTGAGCATGAAGCCAAAGGTGCACTGGAGACCCCAGAAGTTTGGAGAAGCCAGGAACGTGGATCATCTGAGGAAAACCGCAAGGAGGGAGCAGGACCGGCCCAAGAGAGAAGCCATGCGAGCGACCACCATGGGAAGTGCTACAGGGGTGGAGCCACTCAAACCCCTTGGAGTTCAGACTTCACCACAGAGCACCTTTGATGCTGCACGTGGAACTCCAGGATTTAACCTTTGCCCTGCTGGACTTCAGACTTGCTTTGGTCCCGTTCCTTTGTATCACCCTATTCGTACCATTCGTACTGGAAATGTTTATCTTGTGCCATTGTATGTTGGAAGTGCTTAACCTTCGTTTCATTTGTACAGGGGCTTGCAGCTAAGACTCTGCCTTAAATCTCAGAGGAGACTTTGGACTTGGACTTTTCAGCAATGCTGAAACTGTTAGGACTTTGGCAACTCTTGGAGATGGACTAAATATCTTTTGCATAAAGGGATGTGCATGCATATTTGGGGATCCAGGGGCAGAATGTTATGGTTTCTGTCTAGACATCCCCCCAAAGCCTCACGAGGTCATAGATGGAGCTTTTTCAGAGGTGGCTGGATTTAGAGTGTGTGATGTTTGGATTAAGGGCATGTGATGACTAAATCAATCCACTGATTGGTTTGGCACCACCCAAATCCTAGAAGCCTGGATAAAATATAAGGGACAGAAAGAAGCTTGCCTAGCCCTGGTTTACCCCCTTGCTTACTTTGCTGCCTTCTGCCTGTCTGCCCTGCCACCCTGCCTCAGACCCAGCTGATGGTGGACTCAAACCTCTACAAACTGAGATAAATAAACCTTTCTTCCCCTAACTTTGGGTGTTGGGTACTTTGTCTCAGCAACAAAAGAAAAGTGACTAAGACAACATTTTATATAATTTTTTTCTGAGCATCTATTTATCATGCCTGTGGTCAACAAAACTGTTGCTAAAATGGTAGGCCTCATTTTAAGTGTTATTACCACAATAAAATAAAAGTTTTAAAAATTCTACTCTGAGGTATATTTACACACATAAATTCTATTTTGAGAGCTCTGTATCTCCTATTTATGTAAACATATCAGGAAAGAAGTTGGAAATTTGAAACAGTATGTTAGAAGTGATCATGCAATCTCTTTTTTCTTATCAATAATTTCAATGTTACTTGTATAAAGGGGAGTAAAACAACAAGTTATATCTCTTAGAAATATTGTTTTGTTCGTCATGATTGTTCAATAATTTCCCTCAGATTAGGAATAAACACATTAGAAATAGTATCCTCTTCCAAATAAGAATTTGGTGTTTTAAGGTTATTTATGAAAAAGAATTTAGAAGTGACTGCCATGTCCCCTCAGCATGGTGAAAACAGCAACTGTGCAGAAAAAACTAATAATGCTTCTGCCGGGACCGGTGTCAAGGGCGCGACTCACTCACATCCATCTTTGCTTTGTTTTCATTATTAAAAAAATCAAACAACAGCCATGGACAATCTCCATACTGATTATATTCTCACTCTGCTTTCAATTAGGGAAAATGGGACTATCTGAAATGAAATTCCATTTCAATAAATGTTTCTCACCATTCTTCTTTGTATTAATTTTATGTTAAATACAGGAAAAGAAAACTACTTAGAAGTCTTATGTTCAAGTTATTTTCTCAAATTAAGATTTCATTCATTCATGTTCAATCACTCACTGAACAAAAACATTAGACTGACCACACATCTAGAGCGTAGTTAAGATCTAAGACATGAGATAGTGTCTCTGCCTAATTAATTATTATGTTATTTGCATGTCATAAAAGAGTAGTATTGCATAAAGACTAAACGAAACTTTTAGTAGCTATTTATATGCAGAATAAATATCAATATCATTACATGAATTATTTCACCGGTCACTTAGTAATTATTACTACAATGCATATATGACTTACAAAATAATGATAATTATAATGAGCATAAACTTTGAACAAATTTTCATTATGAGGTACTATTATATGTGTAATTAAAAATACGTAAAATAGATATTATTATACAAATTATTTAGAATTCTTTGCAGAAAGCCTCAGGTGTGACTTCTTATCAGAAATTGTCCTAATGAAAAAAATAAGACATTTTATGTAAAGATGTACATATAGAAATATTGATTAAAATAATGATGAAATACCCTAAAAATGAATGCAACTCCATTTTAAAGTCACAAGATAAAGTTATGTTTAGCAATTTTAAAAATATTTTAAGTGAATAAAAAGGTGGTTATATTATAATCCATTTATTAAATATATTGAGGTAACAATGGTTATCACTGATAGTGATATTAAGGATGAATTTTTAAAATTAATTTTGTATAGTTCCTAAATTCTCTGCAATGACCACACATGATATTTTCATATTACATTAAAATTATTTTGTGAATAAAATTGAAAGATTAGAATAAAGAATATAAACTTTAAGTGTTAAGAAACCTAAAGATAGAAAATTACTTATGTACATCTGGTTTAAAAAAGAAAAGAAAAAAAGAAAAAAAACAAAGATATTCTACCTCACAAAACTTGATTTGGTTTACCCTAGCACCAAATATTCTGAGAATAAGAAATACTCTGTCTTGACATCAGTGTTCCAACTGGTAAGCTACCAGAAATTTCCATCTAATCCTGATTTCTAAGACATCAAAACGATCTCATGCTTTAAGAACCACAAAACCACACCTGACTACTAAGTAAGAATAGCAGAGACATTTGTGTGACATTCCATCAAAAAAACAAACCATGCGTAGTAGTCAGGGTGTGTAGTGTGTGCCCACATGTTTACTAGGACCAGTCATGTCCTGGTCCATAGGAGTGAAACTTTAGTAATAGTGTCTCAGTTACTTTTCTCTCGTTGCTGAGACAAAATACTCAACACCCAAAGTTAAAAGGGGAAAGGTTTATTTGACTTACAGTTCATGGAGGTTTCAGGTCATAGTTGGCTGGCTCCATGGTGGGGTGGCATGACAGAGAGGCAGAAGGCAGCAAGGTAAGCAAAAGGGAGACAAGCAAGGAGTAGACAAGCCTCTTTCTATCCCTTTTATTTTATCCAGGCAGCTGGGATTAGGGCGGTGCCAAGCCAATCAGTGGATTGATTTAGTAATCACACACCCTTAATCCCAGCATCACACACTCTAGATTCAGCCACCTCTGAAAAAGCCCCACCTATAACCACATGAGTCTTTGGAGGAACATTTAGGCACAAACTAAAACAAATAGTAAGTTGTCTAAATACCAAAATTATATTACAGTTGATGATGGGTCCTTAAACTACTCCAGAACACTTATTACAAGCACGTCATCATTTCATTTGACAACGACTTGGCTCTCCACTTCCAAAATATATAATGGGGTTTTCTCCCTGTGTCTTTTGTTCTTGCAATTTGTTTTGCCAGAAATAATTTTCCAATTTTGCCTAGAGATAAGATCTCAACTCTGTAAAGCTTAAGTCTGTTTTGTTCACTTCTTTCATTACTCAGTGCATGAAATAAGTCTGGCCCATATAAGCACTAAATAAATATTGGATGAATGAATAAGTAATTGAAATGCCAGTTCTGTATGGCTTTCATCCCAGGCAACAGCGTTTTGCCTGCCTCACAACATCTGTAACACTGTTGATGTTTTTCACAGACTGCTTAAAACACTTTTCCTGAACCTACAACTTTGTTGTTAGATAGCTTCCTCCTGTATGAATGGAGAGGTTATGAGAGTGTCTTAAAATTTAAATTTATTTAGAAATTTCCCTCCACTAAAAAAGGCAGCTTTAAGTAAAATATACCAAAAATGTGAAACAATGGTAATCCAGGAGGAAACTATTTTTTACATATAAATTATATTTTTATCCCAAAACTATTAGTCTAATTTTAATTACAAGTGACTTGGAACAGAAATTTGAGGGGCTAAGAATGAGATGAAAGCAGAATCTGTACCAAAAGAGAATTTTCTTACACTGCAATAATTGGCAAAAATCTAGTGTCATAGAATTTAACTGGATAACTTTATGGGACTATGTTCACATTCAGATAGAACAACATAAATTCTATTTCGGTGTGACTTTTTCTTAGCAATAGCTTATGTTAAAATACCTTACTTGATTTTCCTAAAATTAAAATGATTATATAGCCAAAACATGATGTGAATGATCAAGATTCTAGTGTAATCTTGTAGTAAAGGTGTAATTTCCAGGACGAGGAAGAAAATACCGTATTAACTATGTACTGATGAAAATATCCTGGATTCCTATATTCAATTTTTGGACCACACTTAAAAAAAGGCACCGAAAATTGGAGAACAAGCAGACTGTTGATGCTTCTAGAAACCATGTCATACAGAGTTCTTGGAATGAGCTCAGAGAATTTGACCTAGAGAAAAGAATCTGAGGTTGTGATTGTTCAGTCTTCAGTTGTCCAAAAAATTGTCCTGAGAGTGTTGTGAATCTTTTGACAACTTTCCCTCTTAAATCTCTTTAAAAAGATGAGAACCACAAAAAGAGGGGTGAGGATCTCCCTTAAATTAAACAGAGATTATAAATAAGAAATTCACAAATTAAAGAGGGTATGGTCTGAACCAACAGGCGATGGAACATGCTAACTCAAGGGAGATTTGAGTCACATCGCCACCAGGTATACACTGTGGGAACAGATAAGCAATTTAAATAATCCTGTAGAAACTATCCTTGCAGAGGTGAAATTCTTCTTCAACGGTAATGCAGCATACAAGGTGTGATAGAAAATACAGCAAATGTTTAAATTTTTAAAAATTATTACAGCACAAGACACATTTCCATTAATCTCCCTCAAATGCTTCCCTTGCTTCAAACACACTTATCCCATCATCCTTGCCACTTTCTGGAGAAGCTCTCTCATGTTCCCTTCCTCTGTATTAGATCCCTTCAATTCTAGGGATCATTCATCTTCAAGTTCTCTTCCCTACTCAAGAGAGCTACTACTTAGAAATATTACGAGGTATTTTTGCAGTCTGTGTTTGGCAATATGGCAGCAAATGGAAAATTATCCAATAATAAACAGAAAGAGTTCAGACTGCCGAAAACAGACAAAAGGATTAACCAAGCTGTATAAAGGATGAAAAAATAGCAATAACTTGTTACCAAAATATGATTATTCAATCAGGAGGAACAATGAGCCTATCTACACTGTGTACTGGAGACTAGGAACAATAAAAATTGACTTGATACCCATCAGATAAATGAGCAAGAAAAGATGAAAGTCTGTGTGAAATTTAATTCCTAAGTAGTCCTCTCCTGGTTGCTGCGAAGCGGCCTAATATTCCTATTCCTCCTAACTTTGGTATTTCCAATAAATATTATTTTCCACCCCAACCCACAAGACCATAACAGAAAACCTCACTGGCACCAACTTGCCGGAAGCTTATATTTTATTACAATTGTAAGAGTTTTTAGATGAGTACAAGTGAGCAATGGTAATATAAAAGATATGAAATATCAGAAAATAATTTTAATAAATTCTCAATTCATAAATTCATCCTGAATTTAAAATCTCTTCTGGTCTCATACTTTTCATGATATGGAAAGCAAGCATCCCAGGGTCGGAATCTGAGCCTTAGTTCCAGTAATTCTGTTAACTAGATAGTGCATGTAATTATGTAAAATAGTCTTTATGAAATTTGGTTACATCTGATGTGGGAGGAAAAAAGTTCTCAATATGGGGTGTTTTCATTTTATCCTTTTTATGCTCTGTGGTTACATGAAGGTCAACTGCAAGTTCAAGTTTGCATTATTGAGATTTTTTTTTTATAAATACAAAGTATATGTGAACAAACTTTGTCTGCAATGAATCTTTAATTGCACTTTCAAAGTATTCTATTTAACTTTGTCCTTAATTTCCCTGAGGGAATAGATTTAAATACCTTGGTTAGCTGCCTGTGCATCTCAGTTTGGCCTGGCGCCATAGCTATTCACATTTTCATCTGTTTACAGAAAGCTTTGTTTTCCATTGGTTCTCACAAACTCTTTGTGGCAAATACCTAGACAAAAATATTGCACACATACATCTTGAAATCAGTTCTTAAAAGTTAATGTTAGCCTGAATAACGTTTGGAGTATTTTGTTTCATCATTATCATTATAAATAATGCACAATGAGGAGTTTTTGTCATATTTGGGCAACATACCACAATATCTAATTTTTTATTTCTGTCATTTTTACTATAAATACCTGCTAATATATTTTTAACATTTACTTGTGCCTAGAACCATGTTTAGCACTACAGTGTACTCTTACAAAGCCATTTCTAATGTGATTGTATGCATAAGATTGCTAAATACAGCAAGTAAAATACAGGATGACTAGTCAAACTTGAATTTCAAATGAACAAATAATATTCCATATGTATGTGTCCCATGTATTTGGCATCCTGTATTTTATCTAGTAGCTCTAATTATGTGCCATATTGCCTTACACAACTTTTTTTCCTGACACCATACTGAGTCAGGCCCAGAAGAAATTCAGATCAGTATAAAATTGCTTCCCCTCAGAACTTGAAAATATAGAAGTATCATGTATTCATGGCACTTTCTGAATTTGCTCAAAACTACTTTATATATGCATAATGGTTAAAGCATTCTGAACTTAAACTGTGGTTCTTTAAACTCTATTATTGTGCACTTTGCGTTATGTCACGAAAATAACAAGTAATAAACCAAATATACAGAAAACTAGATTATGAGTCAAAAGAAAGAATATAAACAAATTTAAAGAAAAAATGTTAAAATGACATTGGCAAGGTCTATGTAGAAACAAATATGCTAACTATATTTTTCTGTACTCATTTTATTTTATTTTTATTTTTAAATCTATTAATATTAGTTCCAAAGCCCTATTACCTAGAAGAAACAAATTAGTTAATATATCTGATGCTATAAATAATTAACTAGATAAAATTTTGGTTCTTTTTATAATTCCATAGTTATAATTTTTATAATTCCATAGTTATAATTTTGTAAGCATATATTTATTGTTCCATAATGCCAAGATTTTACTCCAAAGAAGTCTTTCTGTGATATGTTATATATATTATATATATGTAAATTCAATTAGATGATTTCACAATTTATCTTATATGAAGTTTTGCTTATGAAGAGGGCTTATTCATTATCACTTTACTAAATAAGTAATGAATCATTCCTCCTCAAATTAAGATGCAGAGTTGGACCAAAATAATCCTATGCCACAAATTCGCATTAAAATACTTCTTTACCTGCCTTTAAATTTAGTTCTTCAGGGGAACTCTAAGGGCCTTAAAATAATTCACAATCAAAAAGTGAACATCTGAGTGGGTACTGTCCTTAAACATCTACTAGAGATTGTGGGGATGGGGCTGGTATTTTAAGCCTCTATTTTAATCTATAAAATGGAGTAGAAGTGATGATTGAAAATTAGTAAGATATTTCCTCAGTGAGATGGATGTTTTTATTCATTTTGAAATTGGCAACACTGAAAGAAACCATGAATCAGAATTGCATGTGGTCTTGGGCACTGCGTCTCTTTTCCCTGTGAGATTTGGAGTTCTTTAAGTCCCTTATCAACTTAATTTCAATATAAATTCTGAAATGGTTTAGCTTTGCTACTGTACAAATTGGTTTGTAAAATTCCCTGAGATTTAAGTCTCTGTCCATCAACTTTTGCTGTAAGTGTACTGAAAACTCTGGTATTTTTCAACATTGTGAAAGAATCACAGAGTTTTATCTAGCAATTAGAACTCTTTACTATACAAACTTTAGAAGTAAATACTTACACACCCTTGATGAATAATGCCTTACTATCCCAAATCTCTTTACTTTTATTAAATCCAGGGCACAAATGGATTTGCATATCACCACAGTTTATCTCAGGTTGCCCTTAACCAAATCCAGGAATATATTTGAATATATATAAATGTAAGTATCACTATGTCGAAAAACATGAAGTACTCTAATACTCTAATAGGACGTTTGGGAAGACTGCTTGTTGAGGAAAAAAAATATTCATCACAGTAAAGATCAAGCTAACATGCACTGAATGACAATTATTTTACAGTGAACACAGTTATAGTAACTACTTGGTTTTTGTAGTATTTAGACATACATTAAAATGGTCAGGTTGGGGATTTAGCGCAAGTGGTAGAGTGCTTGCCTACCAAGCGCGAGGCCCTGAATTCGATCCCCAGCACCAAAAACAACAACAACAAAAAAACAAAAACAAATGGTCAGCATTTTCATCATTTCCAATGTTAATCAATGCAATAACCATTTCCAATGTTTCCAAAAAGAGATCGATGCATTTAATATTATTTTCTTTTTAGGTATTTTCATTGTTTTTCATAAAAATGCAAAATGTTATCCCTCTAGAGAAAAAGCATTTGTGTTTATCTCACATCACAAACCTTCCCATAGCTGTTTGTCCCAGTCTAAAGGAAAGAATAGATGAAAAGTTGCCTTTATCTCCCACTGCTAATTCCACTGGTCAAAGTCAACGCATGATATTGAAATTTCTTTTATAGAACTCAAATACAATGTATATTACTCATTGTTTTACCAAAATGTGGTCAAATTAATAAAAAATATGACCTTGGAAGCATAACACAATGAGGTAACATTTTCATATACAAAACAACAATCACAGGGAGAATTAGATGAGTTATTTAAAATTCATTTTATTTGGTCTCACTGATGGTATCGATCCTAAATTTGTTGCCTTGTATCAGAAAACCTCACTAGAATATGAGTTTTTAAGGCATCCTGGGAGACCTATGATTTATTGATTTTCTTGTGATTATTCTATGTAGGATAAAAATTTATTTGCATTAATTTTCTTGAATATATAGTCTTTCTATATTTTTATTTCAGTGTTTGGGAATCATCTTTTAGATTGTCCATATCTTGTACTTTTAAAGAATAATTATTTCTCCATGTGCATGGACTTTAAGCTCTATAGTGTCAAATGTTTTTTGTTACATACTGCTAATACCTGAAGCGCAGTTCAATAATGGATCAAAATAAAATTCAGGGAGAAATGATGAGCTGATGTAAAACATACACCAAATGAGACAATTATAGTTAAAATGTAATAAGGGCATTTCCAGATTAAGAGATATTATGAGGTTATGCTAATCGATTTTCTTTAAAACTTATATCCTCTATCCCTGCTCCCTATGCGGTTATTCACTTGAGAAAATATGCTTTCTGGACATACAAATCTGAATTGTTTTCTTCATCAGAGATACTAATAATAGTGCATACAGCATGAAAAAATAATACAAAACTGGACAGAAACAGACAAGAAGTGCTGCCACCAGAGCAAAATAGACCAAAAACACTTCTGCATAATTTGGTAGAAATTGGATATATAAAAGATAAACTGTCATAAATGATTGTAAGAGTCAAGATGTAATAAACGCTTACAGTGTGCCATATGTATATATATGTATATATATATATATGATTCTAAATTCTTTACAAAAATTAAATCATAGTATTTTTATCTGCATCACAGTATTTTTATCTGCATATTACAAGTTAAGAAAATGAAACCGAGACAAGTGATATAATTTTTCCAGTGTCACAGAATTAAGAAGTGGAAGAGTCAGAACTCACAGCCTGGTGGTCCTCACCATGTCGCTAGGCAGCTTTTCCCACAAATAGGAGGAAAAGAGATAGGTTATCTGTTATATGGTATTGGAAACAGACTCAAATACAGAGAAAAAAGAAATTAAACTCTTTTCATGCCGTATTAAAAATAATCAACAATGGTTAAAAGGAAACATCAAACTCTACAAAATTATTTTTTTTAATAGAAAAGAATTTTAAAAGAATACATTTCCATGGGTAAAGTGGAGTTAAAGTTCTAAGTGCAAAATCTGCCATTTAGTTTCAGCAACAACACAGAAACAGATATCAAACTGTCCAGTACTTAGGAAAATCAAAATACATAAAAAGCAACAACTTCCAAGCATTAAGCAACAGGCATGGAAAAACGTGATGCTTGAGAGAAGGGAAACCCAGAAATAATCTCTATGTTCATCATGGATTCCTGCTCAAATCACACCCACTGAAGCAGTGTCCCAGCAGCATGAACCTCACTGGGCTGAAGAAATGCAAATCAAGTTCAAAGAAGCCGTGGTGGATGAAATTAGTGGGATAGGAGCCTCTTAGAAGAGTTGGTTAAAAAAAAAACAACTATATTGTTTCAATTTGCCTTTCTCTAACACCAGAGATGTTGGACCTTTTTTTCATGTACATTGGCCATTTGTACTTCTTATTCTCAGCCATGTCTGAGATTCCATCTTACTCAAGAGAGAATGCCCATCATCAAGAAACCAAATAATACAGTAACTCAAAAATATTAGAAATCCTGAAATAAAAGACTCAATCAAAAAATAGACAAGGGAAAGGAGTAGACACTTTATAGAAGAACAAGTGGAAAATAAATACATGAATGGTCAACATCGCTGGCCATTAAAGGAAATGCAAATTAAAACTCTATGATTTCATCTTACTCCAGAAAGAATGAGCATCATCAAGAAATCAAATAATAACAAATGCTGGAGAGACTGTGGGCAAAATGTACCCTTCTACATTGTTGGTAGGAATGTGAACTAGTACAACCACTATGGAACTCAGTATGGAGATTCCTCAAAAAAACTGAAACTACAACTTCTATTTGACTCAGCTATTCCCCTTTTAGGTGTCTTCCCAAGAATGTTAAAGACATCATATTACATGTACACCCATATTTACAGCAGCACAATTCATAATAGCTAAATCTTGGAAGCAGCTTATATGTCCATCAATAGACTAATGAATAAAGATCGTGTGGCATTTACACACAGTGGAGTACCACTCTGCCATTAAGAAAGATAAATTTGAGTCTTTTTTAGGAAAATGGGTGCACCTTGGGACCATAATGTTGAGTGAAATAAATCAGACACACAAGTTTAAATATAATGTGGTTTCTCTTATATGAGAAACCCAAAATATAAATAAAGAGCAAAATAAAAGATAGATCTTTTGCAAAAGGGGAGGGGACCAAGAGATGGAGGTAGAGGGGAGAGACAGGAGGGTAAAGGGATGAAAAAAGAATTAAGATATGTTATGTACGTGTAGTAACTCCTCATGGGGAATGTAATCATTATGTACTGCAATGTAAACATCAGGTACTAAAAAAAATAAAAATTGAAAAATAATTTTGTTAATAAAAAAGAAATATGTAATTGTATGAATAGATAAGTGCTAAACTACTCACACACACAAAACAATTGTCTTCGCTACAATGTAAGCAAACACAATCTCCTGGCACTGCAACCTGAAGGGATGCAAGAGACAACCAGTGCAGGGCAGGTTGGCATCCTGACAGCCAAGTGTAGCCACCTCCCCAAGCTCCTGGTCTTTCACTGAGACCTCAACATTCCAAGCTTTAAAACTAGAACTACTCCAGAGCAGGGTCAAAATTGGATGGAAATTGAAACAGAACATTTAACACTGAAATAGTAACTAAAATAGTAACTATGTAATGAAATGAGTTTCATAGTTGAAAAAATGAGTATCCGATATCTGTGCAACATATCAAGTGACTAAGAAAGAGGTGATCCGGCTGGCTTTATTTTTTTGCCCAGATGCATTCAGTTTTGAGATAAATGAAACACAGATCTCTCAGCCTTAACATTATTGATATTTTGAGTAGGATAATCAGCCGCTCAGTTCCTCCACTTTATGAGATACCAGTTATACACTTCTCTTCTTCCCCAAGTTGTGACAACAAAAATGTCTCGAGATGCTTGATGTCTCTGTGGTAGAAGGCAGGACTAAAACTGTCCCATGACTGAGAATAATAAAGAAGGAAACTATAATCTAAGAGTGTTGTATCAGGGATGACATATAATCAAAAAATTCAACTCTAGGGAATCATCAATAGGAGAACAAGTCAGAGTGAAAATCTGGTAGTTTATGAGTATTGATTCCACTCTAATAATAAGGCATAAATCAAACAACCATAGACATGGTTGGAAAATAAAGGCTATAAAGTTTGGAAATCTAAAATGACACTTGAACAAGTTAAAACTAGTATAGTGTCAGAAAATAAATTGAAGAAAAAGTTCAACTTCCTCATATTTCTTAAAAAAATTCATAGATACATCTTGTAATGAATTATAATCAAGGATGAACAGTGTAAGTCAATTAGGTAAATGTATTAAAACAGAAGAGAAAAGGTACAAAATTAAGAAAACAGAAGTGGTACCAAGTATGTTGATTTTCTCACCTTTCACAGTGGGACACCAATAGATGTTGCCTATAGTGGTTATACAAAAAAAAAAAGAGAGAGAGGAGTAAATATTATAGGTACAAAAAGAGTCACAAAAAGAAATAAAAACAGACTATGAAGCTTAGGATGCAGTCACATAGAAATGTGCACACTCACACTACTACACACAAAGCAAAACAGAAAAGAAAACGAAATGAGGCAAAAATAGACAAACATTCTACACAGAAAATAAGATTACATTTTTAATATTAACTATATCTTCTATATCAGTAATTTTAAACGAGAGGCAAATTCATCTATTGAAATAAAGGTATACCTGGCTAAATAAACTAAAGGTAGTTGTATTTTATACGAATGACACGAAACTAAACATAAGTATCTCAGATTAAAAGCAAAAAGATGAAAATATTAAATCAGGCAAGTCATAGCTTAAAAATTGCAATTGCAATAATAATTTGAACCAAGGTTGAATTTTCAGCAGATAACATCAAATAAGTTAAAGGTCACTGAATTTATAATTAACATAAATAGAAAAATGTGACATGTTTATAATGCTGAATCCTTAAAATGCCAAAATGTCATGAATGTATTTAAATTTATTATTCTTAGGTGTTTTTTTCTTTTCATTTCTTTGCATTAATCTAAAAAACTAGAATTTTTCCTTTTTAAAAAAACATTGCAAAACATTTTGACACAGAAATTCCACATTTGAAATTCTGTTTCACAGAAATAAAATCTCCATTAAAAAAAAAGATTTGTATATAATGTGTGTGCTGCAGCTGGATTAGAAGACTGAAAGAAAAATTGATACATCTCCTAAAATGAATGGCTGTATAAATCAGGTTTATCAAAACTAGAAACTATTAAGAACTGAAAACAATTAGTGATGTAAAATCTATTGAGGATGCCCTTTAGAGTGACAAATTATAACTAACATGTAGTTTTTAAAACACACACACACTATCCCATTTATGCACATACTTGTTTCCAATGGACTAAGCATAAATCAGCTAGTTGAATATATATTCAATTAATATGTCTTACTTTTAGTAGAAAGATTTTACAGGTTTAGGACAAAGTTTTAATTTTTTAAAAAGTATGTTTATTCTTTGGTTGTCAACACAAAGAGGAAGGGTTAATTCTGATTAAAAATTAGAATTTCTGATATAAACTGACTTTATCATTTCAGAAAAGTTTTAACATCTATAAAATAGGGGCCAGATTCAAGTTTTAAGCCCTGTAGGAAAAATTTTAGTAGCACAAAGGTCACAAAAACATAGGTATCTTTATTTAAAGTATGCCTTCAATGTTGTTATAATTGAAATAATGTAACACTAGATTGCTTTGACAAATGGGGAACAGACTATATGCTTTTAAATACCACCTATTGTACTTAACATCTTCAGACAAATAGAAGTTAACATTAAAGATAAAAAGTTTGTGCCAAATATTGCCTTGTTTGTGACTTCTTCAACTTTTTGATCTATTTTTAATCAATATTCTACTTTTAGTTTTTAGCCTCTGCTTGTTTAAAGTGGTTATAAAATTAAGCTTAAGCATCAATGACTTGATAATGTTCTTGTTCTCTTTATCAGACTATCAAAACATGATAATTTCTCAAACCTCAAAACCAAACTTCCTTTGCCCGTTTAGATCAATTAGGGTCAGATTTTTGATCCATAGCTGGACAGTATCAACTCCCTTCCTCAGCCAGAACCAGTTGTAGGAAAATGTACCTTCAATCCTTCCTGTACCCCTTAGGAATAAGGGATCAAAGCCTTTGGGAAGAAATGAAGTAGGATAGAAGAAATAAAAATAGGTAGAAAAGAGACAAGGAAAAATCATAATTTAAAACACTGTACTTTTAAGACTATTTGTCTTTAATTGGTCATAGTAGGAAAGAATTACTTTGACAAACCAGAAAAATAAAAGTTTAAGCCTTTAAACAGGAAATGAAAAAAACAAGCATTCCCTGAGAGGCCTATTAGAATTGCAAATATGAGACACAGTATATTCTAGAGCAGGAAGTGGCCAGTTGCCATGTAGTTCCATTTCAGTGTTTTTCTGCCTTTCAGGTTGAAGGGTATAAGCTTTTTCTATAATGGGCCAGATTGCAAATATTTTAAACTCGTCGTGGTTTATGGTCTCTGTCACAACAAAAGTCTGCTGTTGTAGAAGCAACACTGTCATAAGCAACATGTGAACACATGACAATGGCTCTGTTCCAATAGAACTTTAGCTGAAATGTAAATTTTCCATCATTTTCAAATTTTACAAATATTACTCTTTTTCTGAAATTAGTCTATTATTTTTAAGTGCAAGCGTAATTTTCAGCTCATGGTCCACCCCCCCACCCTAAAAAAGATTTGAGTCAAAGTTCCTCACCTCTGCTCAAGAGAGTCCAAGTATACATAGAAATGTACCTCCTAGAAAGGGGTCCTGCTGCTCCGACCAGGGACCTCAAGATAGAGTTCAGGCAAGGTAAGAGTTCATCATTCCTTTTGGTCCATTATATGGATCCTGAAAAATACCTCCCCATGCTCTTTACAGATGAAATGTACTTGATTAGTTTACCAGCTCTAATTTCTAATTCCATACTTAGGAATCTCATTCTTCATCTGAAAAAAAAAATTGCTAAAATTCTAAAGGGAAAAAAAAAACCATTCAGCTATGCTATCTCTTTCACGGTGTGAAATTGTAAAATGATTTTCTCTCAACAACTATACCCAGAAAATGGAAGTTGTAATGGGATAGATGGGAGAATGAAAGCCCCCTTTCAGATAATAGATGCCGCAGAGAAAGCCTGGGCTTTCAGCCAGAGGTCAGACCAAGGTGAGGGGCTGGACAAGAGACAGTGGGGGTGATGCAGACCAAGATAAGGGGTACAGAAATAGTCATGAGGGCAGACAAAACTGTTTAATAATGAGCCCCATAATGCATCCTGGTTTTAGCACTATGACCAAATCTGAATAAAGCAAAGGTGTTTTAGGAAAGGAAAGTAAAAAGGCAAGAATCATTTCCATTTCTCTTCAGACTGCTGGCAAGAAATTACTCTGCTGCTTAGGCAAAGAATGCAGTGGGGCACCACGCTTGGCCAGAATTCAGGTCTGCAGAGAATATGCTTCAAGTGTAAGCTAGGGTTTTGTACGGTAGAGATGTTGAGAGCTGTCATCAGTGAGGAAAATGTTCTGTTTTTAAAAATTTAGGAAATAAAGTATGATGGGTAATGATAGAGGCTAATTTTCTACAGGGGTACAGTCCTAAATATTCTAATACCAGTATCTGTTAACCTCTAGGGGGAACTAGCTAACAGGTACACCACTGCAAGACATCCAAAACCAAGTGTGTGTGTGTGTGTGTGTGTGTGTGTGTGTGTGTGTGTGTTGCATCTCTCAGGGATCATCCTACAAAACAATGCAAAAAATACTACTTTACTCATAACACTCTTATGACAAAGTTTGTCCTAAAACTAAAAAAAAAAATCACTCGATACACCAAACCTAAGAGAAAGAAACAAAATTAACAATATACATTTATATACACTTAAGAGATTTGACTTCCTGTGACACAGATACAGGAGATATTTACATAAACACTTTACTTAAAGGAGAGGCTTCCACTTCTCAAAGGGAATTTATGTTTAAACAATTTACATTACTCTTAATTACTCAGAATGTACTATTTAATAGAAACTAATAAAAAAAAAGGTGGCCAAATTCCCATCCACATCTGCTAAAGTTTTTAATAAAGATAAAATAAATTACTGGTGCTCTTACAAAACTTAAGAAAATATATTTATTGCTAAAAGAAGAGCAATTATATTAAACAGAAATGCAGAGATGTCTTTTTACATGATGTATTAAATTTCACACTTCTGAAAAACAAAATTAGTGAATGAATGTATAAAAGTTTAAGAAAGTTATGAAGAGAATTTTGTGGTTTTTCATAAAATATTATTTTTATTTGTAATAATTTTTCTTCAAATTAAATATAATTATATAACAAAATACGTAAATTAATAAATATGACGTATATAAATATATCTAATTTCATTATATAGCATAATTGACTTGAAATATATTCTCCAAAATGATATTCTATGCCTACCAACACATTTTTCAAAAATATTTTGCTTTAATATTATTCTTTTTAACTCTTTTTCCTCCAGTGAAACACACAGACACCATGCATGGAGCAAATATGTATCTCAATAAATTATCACAGCATAAACACCCCAGTAACTACCACTCCAGAAGAAAATAACATTATATGCACCCGCCTTACAATCACCATCCTTCCCTCCTCATCGAAATTCGCACAATCCTCACTTCAAGCAGAATAGCTACTTTTACAAATATTGAAATTTATGAAAAAGAAAAATATATGTGGTCTTCTGGTAGTGGCTTATATATTCAATGTCGTGTTTATTAAATGTATCCATGTAATTGTATCTTGCTATAATTTGTTTGTCTTTGCTGATGAATGGCTCACCACTACATGAATGTATTCATATTTATCTATTCCAATTTTGCTTACAGGTGTTGGTTTCTCGTACACCGTAAGTGCTTGACACTTTAGCAATGGAATAGCTGGTTCATGGGGACAAAAGACATTCACATTAGGTAAATAATGCCAAACAGACTGGCAAAGTTGTTGTTCTAGTTTACATTTCTACTAGAATTTTCATTGCTTTATAATCTTGTTAATACTTGGTATTGCTTGTTTGTTTCATTTAACCATTATGACATAAGTGTGTGGTCATTTGTTTTGTTTTAATTAACATTTTTCTAATTTCTCAGGTTAAGCACCTTTTTTATGTATTTGGTATATATTCCTTTGTGTTCAAGACACTTGCCCATTATTTTTCTGGTTAATCTTTTTGACTATATCTTAATAATTTCTACTATAGTCTAGTTGTTATCTCTTCTCTGTTTTGCAATCTTTCCTATTTAATATTTTGATAAATTTGTCAGGATGTGCTAGTGTTGTGATCAGAGAACAAATAACCTCTATGGATAGACATCTACATAAAACTGTAAGTAAGCTGCAGGTCACTGGGTATGCGGCCAGCTATTTTGTCCACATAGTCACACAAAGGTCCAGAGTGGCTAATGTGCCACCACCTGGAATTTCATAAGTTGCTTTGCCAAAGAAAAACATGGAAAACTGGAAGATCTCATCTTAGATATTACACAAGTCATGTCTGCTCATATAGTATCCTCCAGATCAAGAAGCATGTTCAAATCTAATTGTGAGGCATGCAGTTTCCCAAACAACAAGGAAGAAAGGAAAACCAATTATAAGTGAGAGCTAGTAACACCCACTTACCCATGATACACAATCCTTTCTTGTTTCTAATGTTTGCAGTGCATTCCAGTTTTGGCCTCTGCCATACTTCCTCAAATTATTCACACAATGATGTACAAGAAAAGTAATATTTGTTTGGCAAAATGAAGTAAATACTCGAGGGATTGGGTCTTGTGGGAGGCATCTATATGGTTTTTGGCGAAAATATTTATTACATTTTTATATTAATTATTAGAGAAAAAAATGTGTTCAGTCATATATTGTATGGTGAATACTTACAAAACATTGAGGTTACTGTTTTCCAAATTTTAAATGAAAACTTTGAAATTTTTGTGAATATGTCTCTTTAATATTAGAAACTATGCTTGAAATGGTAATATGCAATTCCCTGTTAAGTTTAAACATTTTCAAGTTTTCCATGTGATCATTAATAAAACTTTCTTCATAGTATGTTTATAAGGAAATACAGTTACTATAGTTGAAATTATCTCTGAAGATCCCAATTGCTATTCTTTCTGTTTTATCAGCAAATTAATGTTGAAATTGCTTCAGGAAATGGGGATAGATTTTTGAATTCAGTTCAACCTTGTCAACTCAACTCTTCCAGGTTACTGATGAAGATCTCATTTGCAGAACATATGCACATTATCGCAGCAATATCCTGAAGCTAGCATAAATATTATATGGGTGGTATACCTGCTGCAAAGAGACAAACTGTACGATACGCAGTATATGCAGAAAGAAAGTGAGCGAATCCAGGCTGCTTCGCTTATTAAAAGTCTCTAGACTCCTGGGAAGACCAACAACTATGACTACAAGAATTGATCACTGGGCACTGGAAACACATACTCCTCCCAGCAGCAGCACAGACCTTTTGACCCTGACATACATCAGTACACTCTGTAGCTGGCTGCTAAAGTCATCAAGGGGTTGACTGCTGACCAGTGTGTGGCAATGAGGTAATTAGCACTACATGTCATTCATCCCGCTTGCCACCTGCAGAGAATTTGGATGTATCACGGCCCTGCTCTGAAGGCCTCTAGCAGAGGTTTGTGCTAAGGCAGAGGCAATGGGTAGTATTAGGCCAAGCTCTGTAGTGCTGGGTTCTCTGACTCATTTCACAGTATTCTGGGCACTAGTTAACTGGACAAAAATAGGAGATCATTAGAACATTCTCTTAAATTAACACATAAGAAAGCTGAGGCACAGAAAGATGAGTTGCCATATGTACCACGATAAAGATAGTTCACTGGGGAGTAGGTGTTTAAGCCATTTGAAACTCCCATAGTTCATGCTGCTTCTCCCTGCAGCATTGTGCAGGCATCCCTGGGTCTGCTCAGAGTGAAAGAAAAAAGGTCCAATTGAGAAGAATGGATGAGCTGCCTTGATATTAATGGTTTTCACAGTGTGAACTATTGATCTACAGATCATAGACACCTGCAGATCTGCTTTAGAAGAAAATAATAGCCTTTTGCATCTCATCATTAATCTCTGAACAAAATGAACTGAGGAGACCCAAGGTTACAAGTTTAATATATTTGAATAATAATGGAAGTGATGGTGATTGCAGTGTAGCTGGTACTTTTCAATATCTCAGTATTTTAACATGGTGCTAATAATACTAAAATTATGTTTTGTTTAGGATGAAACAAGTAGAATTTTAGTTGCCAGAATTACTCATTCATTAAATCAGAGACTGAGTAATTCTTTTGTAACAATAATATAAAAAAAAAATAACATCACTGGAGAAATCGCAAATCTCTTGAAGTAACGCATTTCGAGAATTACTGTTCAAACATACTCCCAGCTTATTACATCTCCTACAATATCTGACTAATTTATCTGATTACATAGAACTCTATAAATAACATATTATTATAGACTGTCATATGGTATATAATTACACTGCATTTCTTCTAACAGATTTATATAGTAAAAAATAAATCTGATCAACTCTTCTTATACATGGATCTTCAGAAATTGGAAACGTCATGCATTGTTCAATCAAACTAAAGCAGATTTAATGACATTTTAATTTGAATCAAATACTGAAAAAAACAAGAAAAGGTTACATAACAAAAATACAGCTTCAGCTTCAATAAAATCCAGGAATGAAGTATTTTATAAATTACATTACCTGATACAGTTTTTGCTTTCTCTAGTTCATTTTTATATGATTTATCTGTATAAATTGCAATTTAAAGAAATGGGAAATAGTTTAAGATGTTTTATTTTGTTGTCTGGAGGATTATTTTAGTCTTCTGGAATTCAAGTGCATAGAACTGACACAAACAGCCAGAGTTTATGATACAGTATAATGGTTGCTTCTTGTATTCTTTTAAAATTCATTTGCAACTGCTTCTATTTTTCTTCTTTTCATCCCTCTGGTCTTCCCTAACATCAGCTTATCTTTACCCCAACTCATCATCTCACCATAAACCCTGTGAATACAATTCACAGACTGCTTATGTTATTCTTCTCTTATTTGTCTACAATTTGCCTTGTGAGTTACTGTGAGTCATCCCTACTGTCCCCTGTAGATAGAGCAGTTCCCTTTCCACGGCTGCATAGGGTTCCACCATTTGGAGTTCTGTATTTTACCTATTCAGTCCCTGTTGATAGACTTTCAGACTGCTTCTCATGTTTCTATTTTACCAATCATGCTAAGCAATGTTTGCGCATGTGTAGAATGATTTCCCTTGAGTATATCTGACAGAATAAAGTTGATGAGTCCGATGTGTGCAGACACAAATTCACTGCAAATTGGCTCTGTAGAAAAGTTAAACTTGTCCATATTTCAAAAAGGAGAGACTCAGTTTTTCAAAGGGATACCTGATATTAATTTTGATTGTACGAATTAGCATTTAAATGCTTTTCTTTTTCTTAATTTGAGAATTTTTCTCAATAATGAGATTGAACCATTTTTATGTGTTAGGTATCGCTTTCCTTCCTGCAAATTGCTTAATTACATCCTTTCTTGGCTAACAAACAGTGTTTCTGCTTTATCCTTTCTAAAGTGAAGAAATTTCTTGCCTATTCAAGATTTTAATCTTTCTTAATTGTATATTATATCAGAATCATCTCCAAGTCTGCCACTTGTCTGTTAAATTTGTCCATGAAGCTGTTTTGCATAAAAGAAATCTTTACTGGTATCTTATTCCAAACTCTCAAATTTTGCCTTTATGTTTTGTACTTTCCACTCATTTTATTTTAATTTTTTTGAGATTTCAGATTCATAAAAGACAGAGATTTTGAGTATACAATTTGATGAATATTTATGTATGTGTAGACTCTTGTAATGACCACACAAAGCAAGAAATAGCCATTTTTCATACCCCAGAAAGTTCTTTTATACTATTTTTCAGCCAAAACCCACTTCTCCACCATCTCCTATGCAACTATTCTATAATCAGCCACTCTTTTCTCTGTTCTTTACCTTCCTATAAATGGAAGTATACATTATGTAATATCTGTGTTTGTTTTCTTCACCAATTGTTATGACAACGATATTCCTCCATATTATTGTAGCAAACAGTAGTTCTGTTTTGCAGCTGTGTAATTATCCATTGAATAAATGAGTCACAATTTGTCAATCTTTTTTACTGCTGATTGGCATTTGGGTTGTTTACAGTTTGTTGCCATTATAAATAAGCTGTTACATATTATATACAAATAATGTTACAAACACGTTGTGTATATATCTCATTGTATGGGCACATGCATGCATTTCTTATTAATATTTTTACACACATATTTGTATAATACATTATACACTCATATATGAGGTTATATAAAATTTTTGGATCAAGGAATATGTATATATTTACCATTAGTAGATATTACACAGTTTCCAAAGATGTCCCAGTAAACACTCAAAGAGCAATATATGTGAGTTGTAACTGGTCTATGTCCTTGCCAAAATTTGGTACTGCCGACTTGTTTAATTAAAACCATTCTCATGAGTATATGGCAGAATCATACTGTTTTTATTCATTTCTCTCAATATTTAATTTCACTTCACTAGCATTTTAATAAATTGGTGTAAGGAATGCAAAAGGCAATTTCCTGTTCCACAGCAAGACGTTACTGTTTACAAGAATATTTTCTAACAGATTCAGTATTCATTTTTATAAACCTTTTCCCATGTCTAGCTATGCGTGAGATTTTTATAATTTAATACATTCATTGATGAGTATAGTACTAGATTCCTCGGTTGTGACGCTTTCCTACAGAGCAAGAAAAAAAATGCAGTTTATTATACTGCTAATCTGTTGATTAACTCAGTTTCCTTTGCCTGTTCACTTAGAATGTTTCTATCACTATTCACATGAAAGCTTGGCTTATTAACCCTTCATATCCTATATTTTGGGGGCATTAGTATCAAGATTATGTTTTCTCCATAAAGAAAATAATTTTTCTACTTTTCTTTTCTCAAATTGGTGGAATAGCATTGATTAGATCTCATTCAAACCACGCTAAGAATTTCCTTTGCCACTCTCTAATCTGATGCTTTTTTCAGCAAGTTGCTTACTGACAGCATTTGATTCACTTATCTTTTCTTAGAGACAATGTAATAACTGACTGAAACCATAAACTTTAGTGCCAGATGCCTGTGCTTAAAATCACGGTTCACATTTAGCTATGTGACCCTAGGAAGATTACTTACCTTTATGTGTCTCTATTTCTTCATTTGAAAAATGAGAATCATAAAATAATACTACAACGTAAGTTTGTTGTGATGTTAAAGTACTTAAAGTATGTAAAACCCTCAGAACAATGCATAATACAGATTAAACAACTTTTAGTGCCATTATTTCATCTCTCCTGGGGCAAAATGAGAAATTTACATTTTTGTAGAAAATTTATTTCATCAAATTGAACTGCATAATATGGACGAAGTCATCTCTTTTGTGTTCTAAATTCTTTTCTTTTGATTTGTCCATTGTCATTTCTTATCATTATGATCTTTTCTCCTTGATGGCTTTCTTCACGCTTCGAAGAGGTTTAGTCAAGCAAGCAGTCCCATGACAGCTGCATGGTGCAAAGGTCCAGCAACTCCAAGCCTGCTCTACATCTTGCTTCCCCTCAGCACAGGACAGCAGAGATGTGGACTAACCGACCAACGTGTTCCTACCTAAAGACAATGCCCTAGGAGGAAAGGGAGCCACTAGACCCTGCAAGTGTGGACACTGAGTCAAACGGTGCACTTGAACCCTGCCCCACGGCCTACGTCCAGCAGAGACCCAGGCTTGATTCTGTTTCCCATCTACCAATGGAAGCAAGGACATAGCTTGGCTTGGATGGTAACCACAGTCTGGGGTGAACGGACAGAGGAGCTTCTGCTGCATTGAGGGCACCTTGAAATCTGTAGGCCCAAAAGCTAGGTGGAGAAAATTGGGAGTACCTGGATGTCAAGACTTTAGCTCTTGGAATGTTACCACTACTTCAAAAATACAGAATAATTTTTTTCCTTTGACTCAAGATTTTAAAATTTTTCTATTTTAAACTATTTTTCTCTTTCCATCATCAGTTTGGAGGGATTGAGGTTTTTATCCATTTTTGTCTTTTTTTTTCCCGCTTTCTCCTTGGATTTTTTTCTTCTTTTTCTCTTTTCCCCTTTCAATTTTATTTCTCTGTTTTATTTTTCATTTCCTGTGTTTTGCTGGAGTTTTTTTCTTCTTTTTCTTATTCATTCTTTCCTGTGACTATTTTCTAACACTATTAATCTCCTTTCACTCCTCAACAGGATCCCCACCTCACACTTCTCTTTCCTCTCATATGCCACGGATTAATTTTTCACATTTTATTTCCTTCTTTCTCCAGTTCTTCCCCACCTCTACTTTTGTTAATATACATATTATGTTTTGTGAATCTCTAGATAGTTAGGTAACTGTATACTATTGGTGTATACTATTGGTGTTGAATACTCCTCTTCTATCATTAGTGGAAGTACAGTTGTTCTATTTAGTAGGTCAATATTTGGTTTGTGTTAA